>CATIWO010102005.1:0-10439 GCA_949673435.1 Macaranga tanarius | reverse complement strand
TTATTTATTAGATATAATATATTTAATATAATGCAAAAATAATTATATAGTTATTATTAATTTGTTAAATATTAATTTCAAATATATAAGCTAAAAATTAAATTATATAATTTCAGTTAAAACTACGTAGTTTTATATTATAATTCTAGGGTATGTAAGACATATTAAAATAAACCCAGAACCGATTATATATATATTTGTGTGTTTGTGTGAGTATGTATATTTCAAAAATTTTACAAATAGTTATTATCTTAAATTTTTGTATCATATATTATAAATTATAATGTTGATAATCAATTATTGATAAGTTAATGTATTATAAAATTGTACCACTATAATCATCTTATATTATATATTTATATGATATGTTAAAAAGTTGTATTATTATAATCATCTTATATTATAAATTTTTTTATGATGTATAGTTGAACTATTATAATAATGTTACATTATATGTTCAAATTATAATCATATTGTTTTATACGTTTAAAATGTAAAATTATTAAAATATAAATAACTAAATAAAACTAAAAAATAAAATTTACAAGGGAAAATATTACTATTTATTAGATATAATATATTTTAATATAATGTAACATTAATATATATAGTTCTAATTATTTTATTAAATATTAATTTTAAATATATAAGCAAAAAATTAAATCTCCATTTTCTCCGAATCTCCGCTCCGACTTGCTCCGATTTTTTGGAGCAAATCGGAGTGGGGATTTTAATTTTCGGGTCTGGGTCTGGAGAACTTTTTTTGAAATCTCCGACATTCGGATCGGGTCCGGAGAATTTGCATTCTCTGGAATACTCCGAGACCCGCTCAGCCCTGGTTCTGCACCACTTTATCAGTTGTTGTAATGATTTTAGGTTGTTGATATCCATAACCTTATGGTTAAACATCTTTCATGATGCAGCGTGTAGAGCAATAATCAAACACGTTGATTATTAGAAAGAACAAACAATCTCAATCGAGAGATTTAATTCTCAATCCAGAGAAAACAAGAAAAAATCCTTTAATTAATTGATAAAATAATGAATAAAAGTCTGTTTATAAAAACTATAACATTACATATTTATAGGATAATCTCCAGACCCTAACTAAAATCCTAATTAAGGTAGGAAACTAATAAAATAAGAATAAAATAAAATCCTAAATAAATATAATAATTATCACTAATTAAATAATTATTATAAAAGAAATAAAAAACTAAATAAACATATTTGAAATCCATCATTCTCAGGCTCAACTGTTTTATGCATTCCATAGGCCCAAAAACGCCCCACGTCAATCACCTCCACTTGTAAAAAACTCGTCCTCGAATTTTTGCTTAAGAATTGAACACTTCCATATTAACAAAATAAATATTTCGAATACATTTGCATCTTCATGAAAAAAACTCGAGACTTTGCAATATCTATAAATTCAAAAAGATAATTAATTGCATTATATTCAAACTTTGAGACTCCAAGAAAATCAACATACTCACCTTTAAAATTCTTAATTTTGCCATCAATTTCTTTTTCAACATCCATACATCCAATCTCTTCTTTCATCTCCATATCAATGGCTTCCATCAAAGAGACGCATTTTTCTCCTTCTCTTCCTCTTCAAGTTAATACCACTGAATGCATTTGGTTGGCTCTCCTTCCTCCTCTTCTCCAATTTCAATTGAAAACAACTATAGGTTAGCCTCTTCATCTGTATCTTCTTTATAATCCATCACTCACTTCTTGAAAATGGGATCAATGATGAGTTTGACATGATTAACTCCTCTGCCTTATGCAACATCATCATTCTCCATCTTTTTACTGATTTGACACACCATATGTTCTTGGAATGAGATGGGCTCACGATCTAATAAAATAAACTCATCTTCTATTAATTCCTTCATCATCAGCCAAGAATTAATCAGTGCTTTCCCATCTTCCTTTCTTTTGGATTGTAACTTTTTCCACTAGAAATAAGCATAGCCCTCCAATTTGAAAGTCGCTGATTTCACACACTCATAATGAAAGAATTTTAATAGTTTAAAAATTTACTCCATCTTTGAAATCCAATTAACAAAAACACTACTAGAAAGATTACCATCATAACAAGGAAGATCTTCCACATAGATTTCACATTTACATGTTGTTATAGAAATATATATGTCAATAGGTTGGCCTCGAGTGACATCTCTTAGACTCCGCCTACCATCAAATCGATTTTTATTGGCATCTATTGTCGAAATATTAACCATCATAAACATGATTGTTACCACATCTACCACTAATGTAAGCCATCGATTGGGAGAAACCCACTTGATACCACCTGACGCAGCGTGTAGCATGACAATCAAACACGTTAATTATTAGAAAGAACAAACAATCTCAATCCATAGATTTAATTCTCAATCCAGAGAAAACAAGGAAAAACCCTTTGATTAATTGATACAATAATGAATAAAAGTCTATTTACAAAAACTCCAACATTACATATTTATAGGAAAACCTCCAACTCTAACTAAAATTTTAATTAAGGTAGGAAATTAATAAAATAAAATCCTAAATAAATATAATAATTATCCTAAAAGAAATCAAAAACTAAATAAACACATTCAAAATTCATCATTCTCAGGCTTAACTATTTTATGCCTTCCATAGGCCTAAAAATACCCCGCGTCATTTCATCCCAGGAGCACCATCTAGATTTTTCTACGAAGGGTGTTT
The DNA here is from genome assembly GCA_949673435.1 of Macaranga tanarius. Classification (NCBI taxonomy): domain Eukaryota; kingdom Viridiplantae; phylum Streptophyta; class Magnoliopsida; order Malpighiales; family Euphorbiaceae; genus Macaranga; species Macaranga tanarius. The sequence goes on along the minus strand of CATIWO010102005.1, from coordinate 7,721 downwards.
ATTCAGTTAGTTTTGAGAAGTTTTCTAACCGAACCAAATTAATCAAACTAAAGTTTTTGAAAATCATATCAAACCGAATTAAACCAAATTTTTCATGATAAAATTGAACCATGATAAAGCAAAATATTCCTATATATTTTTATAATAAATTCCTATTCTTGTGCTTACTTGGTAAAATCAATATTTGATTTAATTCCTGTTTGATCTTTTGACATAAAATCATGCTAATATGGAAAAAGGAACCAAAATTGGAATTTTAAAGTCAAGAATTGAAGCAGAAAGTCAAAGTGCAGTTTGGGCTATATTTTCAACAGGAAATCGATCTTAGACATGCCCACGGACGTTTGCGTGAAAACTGTGCAGTGCAGATTTTTAAGGGGCTACTATTTTTGGGAATTATTTTAGCTGATTCTTCTACTCTATTTTGGCAGCAAATTCGGCCTCTAAAAAGTTCCTAGTCTAGTTGATTATCTTTTAGGTTAGGATCTTTATAAAAAGAGAAGTTTTTGTGTATCAAATAATCATCCAACCTTATTATTTTTCATTCTTCTTTATTTTTAAATTAGAGTTTTGGTAAGCCATGAGTGACTAAATTTTCTTTTCTAGTTAAGAATATCAAAGTATGATTCATGAATAAATTGTGAGAATTTATTTTTATTGTTTTCACTTCTCAAATATTTGAATATTTTTTATGTTTAATGTTATTTTGTTCAATTAAGATTATAGATGTCTGATTTTAATTGAATGAATATTGCTAGTTAAATCTGTAAATCCGTCATTGTTTATTTAATTTAGCAAAGTGGCAAATCTACCTACTTATTGAATTGTATCCTTAAGGTTAGTGTAGGTGAATTTATTTGGTCCAATTTAAATAATCGAGCTTGTGTATTATTGATTGGAATTGGTGGCTTTTCTAATTCTTAATACAATTTCTCAATTAAATCCTAAGAGCTTGTTTAGTGGTTGTTGAGAAATAAGATTTATTAGATAATCTTATCTCTTTTAAATTATTAATAAGGAAGAACATAATACTAGAGCTTGTTAGTGTTCATAACCAATTTATTTGAAGAAGTAAAAATTTATCTATTTGTTTCAATGATCAATTTGAATGAATCATAACCAAGATATTCCTTGACTAGACGTTTTTAATATTTGATTTACTCTTTTTAATTTTTTGCCTTATAATTTATTTGTTTTAATTTATTTTTCCATAAACAAAAATTTCCTTTTTATTTCTTGTTTGAAAAGTAAAATTCAGATTTAATAATTTGATCAATCTCTTAGGAAACGACTCTACTCAAACTTTGCTACAAATATTCATTTTAGAGTAGATATTTATTTTTGTTGGATTCGACACCCACTAAATTTTGGCGCCATTACCGGGGATTGGTGTCATTATTACTTTTCATGGAAGTGAATTGAATTTTGATTTAAAAATAGAGAAGACAACTTGAAGATTGAGAAAGACAACTAAAGAACAAAAAGCTTCTTCGTCCTCTTCATCACAAACAGAAACAGTTGTTGATTTATCAGAATTTTTTAAAGAACCCGAAAACATGGCTGAACCAGAACAAACTTTGAGAAGAATGGCTAATTCGGATATGAACCAACAGCCCTTGTGCATTGAGCTTCCTAATGTTGAGGTAAATTTTGAACTAAAATCAGGTTTAATCCATTTATTGCCTACCTTTCGTGGTCTTGCAGGAGAAGATCCTCATAAACATCTCAAGGAGTTCCATATAGTTTGTTTCAGCATGAAACCGCAAGGAGTCAATGTCGAACAAATCAAAATGTGAGCCTTCCCTTTCTCTTCGATAGAAAAAGCCAAAGATTGGCTGTACTATCTCTCACCTGGTTCAATAATAACGTGGGATGAACTAAAAAGACAGTTTTTGGGAAAATTTTTCCCTACCTCTCGAGCCACATCCATTAGAAAAGAGATTTGTGGAATTCGCCAACAAATTAGAGAAACTCTCTATGAATATTGGGAGCGGTTCAATCAATTATGTGCAAGCTGCCCTCACCATCAAATTCCATACCAGATCTTAATTTAATACTTTTATAAAGGATTGTTATTGTCAAACCGTAACATGATTTATGCTGCAAGTGGTGGAGCTTTGGTGGACAAAACTCTCAATCAAACTAAAGAATTAATTACCAAAGTGGTTGCCAATACTCAGCAATTTGGCACTAGAAAAGATCATCCAATCAAGAAGGTTAATGAGGTAAGTATCAATTCCATTAAACAAAGGCTTGATAATTTAACTTCTCTTATGCAGCAATTTATGGTTGGATATCATCAATAAGTGAAGTCTTGTGGCATTTGTTCACATTATGATCATCATACAGATATATGTCCAACTCTTCAAGATGAAGAACACTTAAATGCTATACAAGGATATCAAGGACAGTAATACCAGAAGAAATATGATCATTTTTCTCCCACTTACAATCCCGGATGGAGAGACCACCCAAATTTGAGCTATGGACCAAGACCTAACAATTTCCAACATTATGGGTATCCACAAAGATAATCAGCCCCTGTTCTTCCTCCACAAGGATTCCAAGGACCCACATTTGATGCTCCTCCACCATCTAAGCCTGGTATGATTCTAGATCAAATAGTTACTGCTATAGCTGCTAACATGCAATAATTTCAATAGGAGACCAAGGCCAGCATACTGAATTTGGAGAATTAGGTGAGCCAACTAGCTACCACAGTAAAGAAATTGGAGAGCTAAAATTTTGGTCACTTGCCATCTCAACCGGAAGTCAATCCTAAGCAGAATGTGAGTGCTATAACGTTAAAGAGTGGAAAAGAACTAAAAGAACCAGCAAAAAAGGCCACAAAATTCATGGGTGAAGATGACATGGAGAAAGAGATAGAGTTGCCCCCACCAATTAGGCCAGAAACATCTCAAATTAAACAACCTTTAGTCATTCCTCCTCCTTTTCTAAGTAGATTGATGAAATCCAAGAAAGAACAGCAAGAAAGAGACATTTTGGATATGTTTCGAAAGGTAGAAATAAATATTCCTCTAACAAGTGCCAAGGTATGCAAAATTCCTTAAATAATTATGTACCAATAAAAGAAAGCTGAAGGGGGATGAAAAAATTCATATGGGAGAAAATGTATCTGCTGTCTTTCAAAAGAAATTACCTCCAAAATGTAAGGATCCAGGTATGTTCACCATTTCTTGTAAAATAGGTAATATATAATTTGACAAAGCATTGATAGATTTAGAAGCATCTATAAATCTCATGCCTAGCTCAATTTATCATGCTTTGAACCTGGGACCACTTAAGGATACTAATGTTATTATTCAGTTAGCAGATAGGTCAATTGTTCATCCGGAAGGAGTTTTGGAAGACATTTTGGTGCAGGTTGATAATCTAGTGTTTCCTGCTAATTTTTATATCTTGGACATGGAGGATGAACATTCTTCAAAATCAGTCCCTCTCTTGTTAGGTAGACCATTTTTGAAAATAGCTAAAACAATAATAGATGTTACAAATGGTATACTAACTATGGAGTTCGATGGGAAGAAAATCAAATTTGATATTTATGCAGCCATGAGGTATCCTTCTGACATTGATTCTGTTTATAGGATTGATACAATTGCCTCCTTGACACAACAGGTTTCTGACTTAAATGAAGTGGATAAGATGAAGTTGGTAATAACTAAGAGTTTTGATCCTAAGGGCGTTGGTTAAAGAGTAATAGTGCATTACGTCTAGCCTTTAGACGATAAACAAAGGCACTAGTTGGGAGGCAACCCAACATGTTTTATTTTATTTTGCATTTCTTGTATAACACCTTTTGTGCCCTCGCTTAAGAGTGTTTTTATACCCCTTAACTACTTCTTCAACCTTCAGCATGGTATTTACGTGCATTATAGTCTTTCATGAAGCTGGAACGTTGCTTTTAAATTCTGGGTTAAAAGGTTGGTGTTAATGGTAAATGCAATTTAAAATAGGATAAAAGCTTTTATTTTATATTTTAAGTAGTTTACTTTCTTTCTTATTTTACCTTTATTTAAATTTATATCACTATTTACTAGTTTATTTTACTTTTTACTTTTTCTTAGTTCTTATTTCTTATTTACCTATTTATTTCTTATTTCTTTTTACTTTTTGACCACACACTACACTCTCTTAACCCTACCTTCATCTTCTTTAGCTGCTGTTCGTCAACGCTACCCCTGTCCCCACTCTTTACTTTCATCAACGGCCCCAAAAAAGCCACTCTTCACCTTCATCTTCTTGCTACCGTACCTAGCCCAAAACCTCACCATCTTATTGTCACAATTGGAATTAGTTGTAGTTGAGGTGAACCAAACTCGACGGTAGTTCCTCTCCATTCAACACTATCTCCAGCCAAGCACTGCTTCACCGTCGAGCGATCTGATAGCCACGTATGAAATTTGATAGTCACTTCATCTGCCATTTTTCTTCTCGTCGATTCCAGCCCACTCTTCACCTTTGTCTTCATCAACAGAAATAACCATCACCAATTTCTAGGTTTTGTGGTTCACTTGCTTTCTCATCTGCAATAAATTTGGTTGAGGTTTGATTCCAGCCCACTCCTTCACCGACGCTAACTAAGTAGTTACCTAGTTTGTTCATTTTTTCTTTTTCACATTTACGGTGCAAATTATCATTGGTGATCTTGGATTGGTTTTTGGTAATTGATTGCTTAGGTTGAGATTGATGGGTATTAGATGTTGTTTCTAGATGTGTTGAATTTTTGAAAATATGGAATTTCTGGTGCTTAAAGTATGTTCTTTATTTTTAAAATTTTATTTTTATGACGGTGGTTTGTTGAGAAGAATTAAAAATGATGGCCAAGAAAATTGAGACCTAAGAGCAGAACCACTAAATTTTGAAATTTTAGAGTTAAAATTGATAAGAGCCTGTTGCAATTGAATTATTGGGCATATGATGTTCTGGGTAATTTGGTGATTGAATTTTTGGGCCATATATTTCTTGGGTATTGTTTGAAGGTGTGGTTTGAATTAATATGCTGATATTGCTTGAACATTGATGATTTGAGAAATTGGTTACAATTGATGGTTGAATTAATTGTGAGTAAATGCTCTTGATATGTTATTATTTTCTAAGTGTAGTAGTTTGTTTTTCTAGATACTTATTTTTCTTTACTATGCTTTTTGTTGTGTTGAGCTAACCTTTAGATTGAAGGAAGAATGGACAAATTGGAGAGAGATGAGCATAGAGTGCAGGATAATCTTTACATCTTTCGGATTGTACAACCAGTTCTACTTCCTCAAATTTTGATTTTTTTAAATTATTCAGGGCAGTATCTTCATCTCCTATTTTTTTCTTTTTGCTATATTTTGATCCTAATTTTATATTGGGGATAATATAAAGTTTAGGTGTGGAGGAGGGATTTTTTATGCTATATTTTTGTGCTTGATATTCTGGATGACTGTATAATTCTGCACTATATTATTTATGCATAATATCACTGCACTTTATTGTATTTCACTAGTATTTTGATGTTTTTAAAAGACATGAATACAATTTTTCAGATTTGCTAAATTGTTATGAATATTGTAGCAAAAATTCTGATGTTTATTCTCCTTTGAGTGTTTTTGAGCAAAAAGATATGGAAGCATCTCTTGGCTAAGTTTATTCTCTTTTGAAAAATTGAAGTACAGATTCTCATGTCTCTAACTTTAGTTTTTAAGTTTTGTTTTGGGACATTATTTAAGTGGTCTAATTTGTGTGATAAAGTTGCAGGATTGAAGCACCAATTTTTAACCCTCTTGATATTTGTTTGTGAAAATTTGAGCCTAAATGAACATATATTATTTATGTTCTTATTTTTCTTGTGAGTGTGTCCAATATAGATTATACTTAATTCATTTTGAAGTGATAAAGGCAATTAGGATGATAAACCATTTATTTTTAAGCCTTTTTCTTGCTAGCCTACCCGTTTTACCCATTAGTAAACCCTTTGAGCTTATAGCCATTTTCTTGGAAATGACCTTAAAAAAAATTTTTACTAGAGCCTATTTTTTGTTTGAAATAATTCTGACTCTTTTAATTATTGAACTAATAAATAAATTATTTTTAAAGAAAGTTCTGCAAATTTTTGAGCTTAATATATTGAGAAGGAAGATCCAAAGAAAGGAAAAATAAAAGGAAAGGATGTGTAGTGGCCGGTGATTATGAAATTATAACAAGCTGCATTTAAGGCCGAAAGGCCTTCGTAAAAAAAAAAAAAAAGACGTAGCTTGGGCCACCATGGCAAAATAAGGTTATATGTTATCTTCCTTTTATTTTGCAGGAATTCTTTCTAAATTAAATAGAAAGCATTTATCTATTAAGTTCAACTTATTTTAAGCCTAAATTTTCTTTTTTCTATACCTTTGACCTTAGCCCCATTACAACCCAATTAAAAACCTTTTAATTATTGTGTGAATTAATGGTTAGTAGTGGAGATTTGATTGAATGGCAAGCCTATTCCTTTTTATTTTGAGACTTGAGTGCTTTATTGTAAAATACTTAGCCTAAACGCTTGAGTGATTTGAGTGACATCTATGTGAGGGTGTTAAGTCTTTCATCTTTGGATAACATTGAAAGATCATTTGAATTGATGATAAATATATATATTTTTGAAAGAATTTTTTTCTTGAGGTATGTTGAGTTTTGGAAAAATTTGAAGAGGAGAGTATGACAAGGTTAGGGGATGTGGAAATTGATTTGCTTAAGGACAAGCAAAGGTTTGGTGTGAGGGAATGTGACAAAGCAAAATATTCCTATATATTTTTATAATAAATTCCTATTCTTGTGCTTAATTGGTAAAATAAATATTTGATTTAATTCCTATTTGATCTTTTGATAGGAAATCATGCTAATATGGAAAAAGGAACTAAAATTGAAATTTTAAAGTCAAGAATTGAAGCCGAAAGTCAAAGTGCAGTCTGGGCTATATTTTCAACAGGAAATCGATCTTAGGCGTGCCTACGGATGCTTGCGCGAAAATTGTACAGTGCAGATTTTTAAGGGGTTACTGTTTTTGGAAATTATTTTAGCTGATTCTTCTACTCTATTTTGGAAGCAAATTCGGCCTCTGAAAAGTTCCTGGTTTAGTTGATTATCTTTTAGGTTAGTATCTCTATAAAAAGAGAGGTTTTTGTGTATCAAATAATCATTCAACCTTATTATTTTTTATTCTTCTTTATTTTTAAATTAGAGTTTTTGTAAGCCATAAGTGGCTAAATTTTCTTTTCTAGTCAAGGATATCAAGGTATGATTCATTAATAAATTGTGAGAATTTGTTTTCATTATTTTCTCTTCTCAAATATCTGAATATTTTCTATGCTTAGTGTTATTTTGTTCAATTAAGATTATAGACGTTTGATTTGGATTGAATGAATATTGCTAGTTAAATCTGTAAATCCGTAATTGTTTATTTGATTTAGAAAAGTGGCAAATCTACCTACTTATTGAATTGAATCCTTAAGGTTAGTGTGGGTGAATTTATTTGGTCCAATTTAAATAATCGAGCTTGTGTATTATTGATTGGAATTGGTAGCTTTTATAATTCTTAATGCTATTTCTCAATTAAATCCTAAGAGCTTGTTTAGTGGTTGTTGAGAAATAAGATTTATTAGATGATCTTATCTCTTTTAAATTATTAATAAGGAAGAGCAGAATACTAGAGCTTGTTAGTATTCATAACCAATTTATTTGAA
>CATIWO010101974.1:0-24041 GCA_949673435.1 Macaranga tanarius | reverse complement strand
CCAATTAATCACATTTAGTTCCCATAAGTCTTAAGTGACCCCTAGCATAGATATCATGACTACCCAATTAAAAATGAATACTTTCCATAGATTCATAAGAACCATAGAATATAATTGTCGTGCACTAAATATTCCTTCATTAAAAGATCTCGATATCGGCTAGAGTCATAGTTTAGTCAAACTCTAATTGCTTCAATCATATGACCTCATCTTTAGTTCAATTCTCGATAAAACATGACTATTACTATAAACTCTTTTTCTAGTATTTAAACGCTTTTCGGGTAAGTTGCGTTTGACCTGGCTAGGTACTTATACTTAGATAGCATAGGATCTTATCCTAGTTCACTTTAGGTAATGAATGTCATCTTGGCCAATCACTCATCCCTACATATAACCGACTAAAGCCACCACACGCCATATACCCATACATGGCTAGTACAGGTATGTAAGCAGTAACAAACTCTAACCAACCATATGTGGATGACCGTATCGCCTCAGGTCAAAGGACCATATGCACCATTATGTCCAAGATTGTGATTGTTGACAAAAGTGAATTTTCATGCAATCACAAAATCTTACATCACAGTTCGATCCACCCATCATATGAGTATTATGTCTATTCTGATATCTTATATTAAGTAGCATGAGACTCACTACCTCTCAGTATCAATATCGCATACCGATCAAAGAAAATAGATAGAGGTGATAGTCTAAGAATTAATACTACTCTTATATTAATCCAATGACTATGAACATTTATAGTATATGTACTAAATGAGTTTGTCACTCATATTATCAACTCTTGATAATAAGCTCATTTAACATAATACTAAAGGGTAAATATTCAAATAAATGTAACACTTAATTTAAATAATTATTATTTTATTACCAATCGGGATAAAAGTACAATGTCATCATACAAGAATGACACTAGGGCACATCTATACTAACAGGTTGCTAATGTTTTTAGTGAAAGAAATAAAAATTCATGGCTAATTTAACACTGGATTTGTGACAATATGACTTGCGATGGATTTATTTCTATTGAAAAATATATTTTCAAACTTTATATCATTTCCATTACTGAATGGCAATGGAATTGTGATGGAATCATTTGTCCATCGCAATTTATATGTAAATTAAAAAAACCAAATTAATTAACAACGAATTAGTGACCTTAAATATGAAAAATTAATTTTTATTATTACTATTTAAAATTTCTTTTTTAAAATTATAAATAGTATAACTTAATAAATTCTATATCTTAACAAATTTTATTTTTTAGAATTTATTTGATTATTTAATTGAAATGAGAAATAAAAAAAGGAACAATAATGACAAAAGTGATATATATAAATATCAATCGAGTGCTATTCATTTAAAATAGTTCTAGTACAAAATGTTAAAAAAAAGATATAAAATTTATTAATCAAAAAGCATGTGGAGTAGAAGGTGGGGCATCATTCGTCCAATTGTTAGTGTAAATCTAAGATAATAAAGACCCATCCATAAGCAATCCGGTTTACATGCAACCCATCATCTGCCTCCACTCGTACTATATTTAGCACATAACATCCTACTCTTACTAAAGAGCATCAAGCTATTTAGAAATGCGCTCGCACTCCACATTGAGCTCTCTCCTCTTCCACTCTTGCTCTAGCTCGCACTCTTTCTCATGTTAAAGTAATTGAGTCCACTCCTCAATGAGCTATTACTAGATAACCTAAAGGATGTAATCCTTAGATGGTGTGAAAGCAGGAACTAATGTTCTACTACTCCTAATAAAGGTCAGGTATAGATAAGAAGAATGTGATCCAATTTTGTAAATAGGGCTAAGTACTGGTTGGATCGGGTGATTTGGGTTAAATAGATAAGAAAACTAATCAGTTTTGTCGAAGAAAGATTTAGGGTTGAATTGAACGAAAGGAAAGGTCTAAACCAAATGGTAAAAAAATAAAAATAGTCGGGCTGAATCAGTTTAGAACATTATATTAGGCTTTACTGGGTTGGGTTAGAAAATTTTGAGCCTGAGTGATAAAAAAATGAACATATATATTAATTTCATTAATAATTGAGTCCAAGCCCATATTATACAAATTATTTTCTCAAAGGAGCCCTGACAATTAAGTATAATTTAAAGTCCTATATAAAAAAATAACAGATTCCAAGACCTTTTAAATCATAAAAATTCTAAACATTTTTACAAGGCCTCCCTCCTAAGTCCTAAATATAATTACAAAAATGAATTTGCTTTCATAATAATTATAAAATGAATATGACAAAAAAAACCTAAATGCCTGCATATGCAAAAAGAAGTAGGCTCCTAGCTTCTTCCATTTAAAAAATTCATAAGAACCCTCATAACCAAATATAATATGCCTGCAGACTTTGTGGTAATTCACTGATTCCACCTAAAAAAATATTTTAAATTTACCTTGCACAATAAATTAAGGAAAAGAACAAATTTTCAATTAGATCAAAATAAATGAGCAGAAACTATATGAAAAAACAGAAGCACCAAATAAACAGACTCAGGACTTTTTTTAAGTTATGTTTGAATATAGCCACATTTCTAGCAACATCTTAAAATGCTAAAAATAGCCACCCAATGAACTTTAGCAAGTATTCTAATATAACTCAGAATGTATAGGGTGGAAGCATCATCATTGCTAAAAAAAATAATAAAAGTAACAAAAAATGCTCAGGATAGGAAATGTTCAAATCACATAATGAATGCAGCCATATTTCTTATAGCTAAGTAAACCAAAGCCACCTAAAAAACTTAAGCATGCATTCTATTATAACTTTTATTATCCTAGAGTGAAAACTTCATCATTACCTCAAGATATACAATTATTGCAACAACAACACATGAAACTCAAAAATTGAACCACATTAGGTTGGTTACATATAATTGAACATCAATAAACATGAACCACAGATCAAACAACATGCATGCAGCAATCATGCAAGCAATATAACAAAGAAATAGATCAATCAATATGGAAATTCAGTTAGCTAATTTATTATGGTAATTAAGGGCCAAAGCCCACTTGATACAAATATGAAAATAAAACATTATAATCAACATCAAAGGGAGAAGCATTTAAAAAGTAAACTGAAAAAAAAAATAAAAAAAAACTAAGATAATAATAGAAGCATAACCTTTTTCAAATTACTCCAATTCCTCTATAGTTTCTTGAATTAAAAGTGGCTGATTAGGTAATTTAAGCCAATCTTAAGTGCATATCAATACCTCCATAATTTTTAAAGTTAATGAACTCCTAAATACATCAAGAATACGACCACCAGTGCTAAAAGTATAAATAGAATCAATAGTTAAAACAATAATAACTAAAAATCCCAAGCCATGTGAGATATAATTGGGAACCTCTCAGAAATTAATTTCTACCACTTGAAAATATCAAAATTTCCCTCATCCTTTACTGTAGCCTCACTCGTATAAATATTCAGTTTTATTCATTTGCTGCCACCCATTCTAGATTCTATTTTATGCTTTTTAAATTTTACTTTAAGCATAAACATTGATTTGCTAGGAGTAGAATGTGGCATTTCAGACTTCGAAAGTGGTTGGTTAAACTAACTAGCACCAGATTCACAAGTAGAAAAAGTCCTATACATATTCACATAATCATCAAATAGAAGGGAGTGATCAAACTTCATATTGTTATATAATATACCTTTCAAGTCTTCACTATACATTTGATTAATAGAGAACTCCACAAACTCAAGTTTATCTTAGGGATCCAAAATAGTAGCAATGAAAATCAAAGTGTTCATTTTCTCAAGATCACCATAATACTTATTAAATTTTGTTTTCATATTGATTCCCATATTTATAACAGAAATATTAGAAGAAATCTTTCACTCATTCAGCATATAATTCAAATAAAAAATTTTAAAATTCTCAGTGTTTGCAGAATGTCAACCATTTCCCTAACATATTGCCAGTCAAAGAAGTCTAGCATATTATTAGCCCTATTAACGTCGGCTTATTTGCCACTCACATTGGGTCTGCCACTTATTTAAAAGCTATGAAACAAGTGTGTGGTAGTTTAAAACAATTTTCAGGTTTCATCCCTATCCCTTTCATCCAAGCCAATTGAATTAGTAAACGATGCTAGAAAAGGAACTAAGAAGTTTGCTCTAAACTAATATTTAATCTCCTCAAATTTTTCAAATACTTTTTCAAATAAGTAAGCATTTTTTAACTTAATGTAGGTGGAATTGCACCGAGTAGGCATATCAATAGACAATAAAGCCTTTGACTCAATGCCAATAAGATCAAACACTTCTCTAAACTTCCTTAACCTAATAGATTAATTCCTCATATATCTAACAACCTCCCCAGCCTTTTTAACAAAAATATTAAATTCTTTCAAACTATCATTAACAATTAAATTCAGTATTTGTGCAATACATCTCATATACAAAAATTTTAATTTAACAGAAGATGCACCCCAATTTAATAATTTTTTTTAAATATGCAATAGTTGTGTCATTGGAGGAAGCATTATCAATTGTAATTGAGAATACATTTTTCATGTCCCATTCAAGTAAACAATTCTTTAAAGTTTTGTACTATATATTCACCCTTATGAAATGTAATAGGTACAAAGAATATTATCTTTTTATGTAACTTCCACCCATCATCTGTAAAATGAGTTGTGACACATATATAATTTATTCTTTAGATGGAAGTCCAAGAATTAGTTGTAATGATGATTCTTTGACAATATGACTTAAGAAAATTTTTGAGCTTCACCCTCTCATTAATATATAAGTTATAATAATCCTTATTTATAGTCCACCTAGAGAGTATCTTAAAATGAAGGCATATAACAAACATAAATTTTTTGAATCTATTTCCTTCAACAAATTTAAATGGCAATTCATCAACAATCATCATTTATGCAAGTGCAATTCTAATCGACTCTTTATCAAATTTTCATGTGCTTATGACACCTGTTTGTGTATTAGCATATGCTTCCATCATATTAATATTCCTTGCAATGTTAAAAATGACTGCCTAATATCTTTACTCTGTGGGATTTTCAAACAATGCAAGACATGGTTCTTTTTATTAAAAAGGTGCCGCATTTTTTTTGAGTAACAAATATAGATAGCAACACAATAGATACATTTACCCTTTACCACAATACCTGTCTCATCCTCGATTCTATCAATAAACAGCCATAATTCTAACTTGGGTTTCAGTCTCTTTTCTTTATAAGGCAGCAACTTGAGACTGAGCCTGCTGGACAAGTACACTAAGGGCTTCCACCTTAATATTAGAACTAAGGACGCTAGTGGCATTATTATTGCCACTGATAGTTTCCATCTACATAAGTCACAGTACAAAAAATTATTAGAAGATCATCACAGAAAAAGAGCCAAACAATGATAATAGAATTATGCAAAAAAATTAAGTAATACCTTGTCTAACTGTGTCAAGTTTAATTTTCAGATCATAGACTCATAGTGATTGAGACCAAGCTTAATAAGCTCCTACCTTTTTCAGTTATTAAGTTATAACTTAATAGCTTTAAACTTTCACCCTTTTTTAGTTATAACTTAATAGCTTTAAGCTTCCACCAACATTAAAAATTTAGAAAATAAATTAGAACTATGGAAAAGGAAAAGAAATGCAAACATAAACTTTACCAAACAATATTAAAAACTTTAATCTTCTAGTAACATCAAAAATATTTACCTAAATCGTCCAAAGAAATCAAACAAAATAAATATAATATGGATATATACACAGACCACTGGACCAACAATACAAAAATAATTTTTTTTAAAAAATAGTTATTTATCTAATTATTTACCTAGATCATCCAAAATATTATTATCTATAAAAATAATATGTACTAATATACATATACACATACCAGATTTTATCAAAGATCTATACATAAACAAATATTTATTAAACAAAATAATATGTGTATATAGACAGACCAAATTAAATAAAATAAAAATAATGAAATAAACAAATTTGTTATTAACCCAAATCGTCCAAATTTTTTTTTTTTTTTATCATAGATCTATATAAAACACAGAGCAAATAAATTATTTTATTGAAAAATATAAACATGGATATATATAAACACATATTTATATCAACAATCATCGCTTAAAATTATTGAAAAATACAAAAAAATTTCAAAATATTAATTTACTAGATCAAACCATATAAACTTCAAAGATCTAATAAATATTACATATAAACAACAAATCAATTACCATAGAAGGCATATCATCAATATACATGATAGTTTTCATACCATTAACATCAAATTATCAATAGTTTCAATACATAAACCAAAACAAATTACAAATCAATGGTTTCAATATAAAGAGGATGTGTCACTGTGAATCTATAATTTAAGTAAATGAAAAAGATAACATTCAAGATAAAAATAAAAAGAAGAGACAGATCCCACACATCGATTTGTGATGAAGACAACTAAGAATCAACTGTAGCTCCTGAAGGTGGAAGAAGTGGAGGTAAGGGATGGAAAGTAAAGGGCATACCCGCCAGAGTTTGTATTGGTGCTGATGTGGATGGTAGAAGAATAGGATAACATCTCGGGATAACTAAAAAGTTAACTTATTAATTATTAAAAGTCATAATAATAAATTAGAAACAACACATTTGTTAACTATATTAAATAGAAATGATACATTTTTTAAATAAATAGGAATAACTATATAACATTATTTCATTATAATAATATTAAAAATTATTCATAATCATTGTCTTCATCTTCTGCAGCTGCATCTGCATTTTTTCATCTTCTTTCTCCTCTTATTTTTCATCTTCTTCATTTTTGTTTGCTACTTCTTCCTCTTTTTTATCTTCATTTTTGTTTAATAAATTTTTCCTAGATGAGCCAATCTCATGAATGCCTACATAGACATTATTAAGATAAACTAAAGGTACTTTGTTTATATCTGTATCAATTTCATCTAATATGACCTCATCTTCTTGGAAGGCTATTTTAATGGTAAGATTTAATTCTAAGGCTTTGACTATATTTTTACCTTTCACTTTATAAATAGATATTCAATCACTCGTAGTCCTTTGAGTTAAAGGATAAAAGGTGTAACCTGACTAGTTTAAGAAGTAAGAATAAAATAACGATTGAACGTCTGACTCTTGTGAACATTAACAAGTTCAAATTTTTTATGAATTCGGGTTCCATAGGGAATTGGATCAAACCATTTGCATTTAAATAAAAATATTCTCTTAATTGGTTGTATAGGATATTCCAACTCAATCTGTCAACCGACTATAATACTCCATATTATTGGAACTGTAACTATATTCCTTTTATGCAAATTTCATTGTTATTTGTATGTCAATTGTTCTCATGTACCTATGTATAAAATTTGTATCTATTTATATAGTATCCTTTATACGGTTTTATTATATACAAGGGTCTTAATGCCAAATTTTTAAGAATTAGTTATATGCATAAACTACAAATACCATGAAGGATCCATTTACATGAAAAAATGTACTTCATTTCCTCCATCCACATCTGCAACCTTTTCAAATTCTATTATTAATTTCTTCTGAATAAGATTAGTGATAAGTTACGATCTAAGATGCTCAATATACTTTAATAACTTCATGCTCGATCTAATAGAAATTGCATGTTCAATACTCATTTTTCCTGTATGAACCATTTTTTTTGTTATGGATGGTCATTTGGTAATATTTTTTTATGGTTATCAAACCATGAAGACTTCCCTCTTATTCGTAATGTAAATGCATCAAAATCCTCCATATAGTATGGGCAATCTAACTTTCCTACTATTTTCTAACTTGAAAATATTGAATATGCTGAAAATTCACTTATTGTCCATATTAAGGCAGCACGTATACAAAAATATTATTTTATTGAAACATCATATGTGTCTACCACTGTTTCCTAAAGCATCTTTAATTCAGAAATAAATGGTTGATGAAAAATATTATTTTTATCCTTTAGATTGTTTAAACCTGACATAATAATTATTAAGAACATATTCTCCTCCTTTATGTACATCCATAGAAGTAAGTTGTATAGTGTAATAATCACAGACCATAAAGAATGTTTTTTTTATTTACCGAAATTTGGAAACCATCTATGTATAAATTAAGTCTAATATTGTGACATTCATTTGTAAAATCTAGATGCAAAGTATTAAAATATTTTTATGCAGGTGAATGAGAATAATATCGCATGATGTCTTCTTTACGGAAATGCTCAACATGTCAATGCATATGGTTTGTTGTTGCATTCAAAGAATATAACCTTTATAACCAAGCGATTAGTTAAAAGTATAACTTTTATAAACAAGTCTTTAGTGGAAAGAAATACATAATTTTAGAAGGTATATTATCTTTTCGCTTTACACCACCTTCGCAATGTCGTTTGAACTAAGGATGTCTATAATGAAGGTAACACTACAAGTTATAATTTTCTCCCAGTATATCATACAATTATTTATACAATAGTTAATTTTTTCTACATAATGACTCAACTCTCAAACCAACTTCATCATTTTGCAAAAGTTGCCATTTATTATATTTTCTTTTAGAAGTAACTTTGATATTAAACTACATAAATCATTAAAGGACCTTTAAAAAAAATGGTGTTCAGCCTTCAGATTCAAAAGGCAAGAGACTGCTGACAACTGGAAATGTCTTCTAAGATTACCCTTCCAAACCTCTTGTTCAATAGCATGTAGCATATTATAAAAATATTACATTGTTGGGGTCAGCTCATCCTCGATTGGTCTTAAGAAAAATGTAAGTCCTGCAACATCAATGACCATCTACGGAAACATATTATCCCCACCTAACTACTACTCTATACAGTCTGATCTATGAATTATACCTCAAGATCTGAATAAGGCATGTAGATTTTCCATAATGATACCAAGTATAATGATTCTCCATAAAACTGTAACTCCCAAGATATACCTTAACTGTATCCTCATAAAATTTTTTCATATTTGATACTTTCTCTAGCTATAAGGACACTTAAATTTATTTTCATCCATCAAATTATGATGTTATTGTAAACTTAACAAATTCATTAACAAAAATGATAAACTTTAGTTGTAACCAACCATTATCCAGATGCGCATACATCCACAACCTATTTGGATTTATACTGACTTATAAGTATATAATAAGATGTACAAATTTCATCATATTAGATTTAGTAGTATCGAATTAAACGAATGCCCTTTTATTATTACAAATATATTTTAAATATTTTTTTATTTTAATGCATGTTCATATTTAATTTATTTAAGCGCATGTCCCTAACCCATTTAGAAATACAATATATACAACTGTAATACACATCAATATAAATTTTAATAGCATTTCTCATCATTTCTCTAATTGCAAGAGTTAAAAAATGTAGTTACTCATGAAAAACAACCATCAACAGTTTCTGCTTGAGTAATGATATTTCTTTATTTTCAATTAAAGAATGATTTAAAAAAATTGAAATAATATTTATGATGTAATAGTACAAGCAACGTAGACATTTGTATAACTAAATTGTGCACTCAGACAATTCCATTGAATCCTACTGTCCAGTGGGATGTAATGAAACTAGTAAATACGGCTAGAACATTTATTATGAAATTAAATATGAATTCTATCAAAATTTTGGTAGAGTTCCGACTATACGTAACTTTACCAAACCTCATAATGCTTAAGGCCAAAAAATAATTAACACACTTGTAAATTTAAAAAAACACTCTTAATATTTCATTCTTATACTCTTAACTATATCACATGCACAAGCACTTCTATATAAAAGAATAATTTTTTTCAAAAGTTTAAATGTTTAACTTACTTTGTTTTATGGTTGTACTTAGCATAAAATAGCAACCAAAATGCATAAAACATAACGTTTTCGAATGCCTCAAACTTTAAATTATTTAAATAATATATATTTTAGCTGGGAAAAGATTTACTTCCAAAGATCCATTCTTCAGAGCCGTTATCAAATCATACTATCTCAAGCAAGTATCTCCATATAGTATGATATCTAACAAATGGACATGTGGAAGTACCTCTTTCAGCAACAAAAATAGTGCATGAACAAATTGAAGTTAAAGAAACTCAAAAATATTCAGTTAAATGCAGGTTATTATTAGTAACTATGTGACATAAAGTAAGTTCCAATTTCTAAATCACATTTTCGTAAAATATTTAAAAAATTTTCATTAGAAATTCCTAATAAAATTATGGTAGAGTTTCGTCTATAAGATACTCTACCAAACCTTATAATAAGATTGAAAAGTAATTGACACACCTGTAAATTTAAAGAACGCTCCCAATAAATCCGCCTTATAACACCAACTATATCACAAATTTTTTTACAAACACATGCACTTCTATAATAACAACATATACTTCGCAAAATCAACAATATCAAATATATGTAATATTTTGTATCAATCAATTTAGAAAAAAAACATATAATTAGTTTAATAAACATATAATTACTTTTAACAAAAAAAACATATTTTGTGAAATTGGAGTGGGAGTGAGTCGGGGGAGGGGCAGTGGTCGGCATTAACTAAAAATAAGAATTAGTTTAATATTATTCAAGTAAACTAAAAGTAAAAAATAACCTGATTTCAATGGCTCTGGTGAGGACAAAGATGTTATGGTGGTTGGAGAGCGGAGAGAGGAGGGAGTGGTGGCACCAGAAGAGGAGTATTGTGTGAAGGAATGTGAAAGGAGTTGGAGAGAAAAGGTAAGGAGAATTTTTCAAATAAGCCTAAAATTTAGTGACCGATTAGTTCGTCGCTAATTTATTGCTATATTTTAAAGTTTTCCGCTCTTACTTAATTAGAGATAAATTTGAAGGGTTATTATGCAATCCTACTATGAACTACAGTTATTTTTTCCAATCTATCCAAATTTAAAAATTGTGGCAAATTGGTATATGAACTTTTCAATTTATTGCAAATCTATCCTCAGTCAAAATAATGTGTGTCTATGCTGACATGGCATACTGACATTATATACATGTGCAAATTATGAGCCGATGTGTAAATAATTAATGGCATATATGTTGCAAATATATTTTCTCTGCAAATATATCCTTTTTTTAAATTTCTTTTAGTTTAATTATAGTTATTACATTAAATTTCATCACAATTACTTGATTTTATTTATCATTTTAATAAGTTAGGATCACAATCAAATAAAAAATTTTGCCATATATTTTAAATGTATTTTTATGAATATTTGAATAAATTCTTTTTAATAAAATTATGCACATGATCACATAAAAAAATTTATATGGATTTCTAAATATAATTTTAAAATTAGATAATACTAAAATAAATTATGAAGTTGATAGAATAAAGTAGTATAATTTTTTTTAATTTTTAAGGAGAAAAAGTAAAATTATTGCTATTGCCCTTCATATATTATAATAAATTAGTTAAATGATAAAATTTTGATTAGTTATTTTTTGGCATCAAAATTTTTCTAATCCGAACCAATGTACCATAATTTTAAAATAAAAATTTATAATAATTTATAATTTGGCAATTGTTACTATTAATGACAACATACGAAATTAGTCCAAGTATAGTTTTAAAATATTTGTCATTTAACTAATTTATTTGTAATATTTGAAAAACAATAGCAATAATTTTAATTTTTCACCTTCAAAATGATAAAGTTATACTACTTTATTCAATTAACTTCACAATTTATTTTAATTCTATCTAATTTTAAAATTTTATTTAGAGTTCTATATAAATTTTTTTATGTGATCATGTGCATAATTTTATTAAAAAAATTATTCAAATATTCATAAAAATACATTTAAAATATATGAACATTTTTTTTATTTGATTGTGATCCTAACTTATTAAAATGATAAATAAAATCAAGTGATTGTAATGAAATTTAATGTAACAACTATAATTAAACTAAAAGAAATTAAAAAAAGGATATATTTGCAAAGAAAATGAAAGTTAAGGATAGATTTGCAACATATATGTCATCAATGATTTACAAATGTATGCAATGTCAGCATATCATGTCAGCATAGATACACACTATTTTGACCATGGATAGTTTTGCAACAAATCGAAAAGTTCATATACCAATTTATCACAATTTTTAAATTTGGATAGATTGGAGAAAATAACTATAGTTCATGGTAGGATTATGTAATAACCCTAAATTTGAATAATTGTCACTAATTAGCAATGAATTTGCAGTCCATCACTAATGCGTCCCTAATTTTTTGGCAGGCAACTCCAGTTATATTTTAACGATAGTTTTCTTAGTTTGTCATAAAACTCATCATTATTCTTATTTTTCTGTTGCTGCGCCCATTTTTTTTTTTTTTTTGGAACATTGTGAATGTAACATTTACTAACAAGAACATACAGAGTCATTGTGGAACAAGTTACATATCTAAAACAAGACCTCTTGTTTTCACTATCGCCTGCTACAAATAGAAGAACTGGAGCCATCTAAGATACTAAAGAATCATAACCATCTTCGGGATTCTCAGCTTAAGAACTACTTAAAATCAATACATGATACTTCCTCATCCAAGGAAAGGAATATCAGCTCTTGACTTAGGATGGAAGATGATTCACTATAACCAGAAAAACAAAGAAAAACAGAGAAAAAGATATTGAACCGTATTTGCAGAGGCAGGAGTGTTACTCTTACTACTCTAGAGAATGAGTAACTCAACTAACTTCATCTTCAAAAAAACCCAAACAAAAATAATAAACTTAGTTGTTAGGGCAGTAATAGCACATAGAAGCTCCTACCATGGCTACCACAAGATGAAGAAAGTATCCATGTCCAGATTTGTTCGTGAAACCTAGTTGCACAAAACCCATTTCAACTGAAAAAGAAAAATCAAACATAGTTATAGATCTATATCCTAGATGAATAGATCTAGAAAGGAAGAGATCAAAGAAAAAGAATATGGGTAGGGGGTGATTGTTAGTCCAAGGACCAGCTTTTCACCCCTTGAAAACAGCGAACCAGAGCACAAAACCAAAGCGTTGTTTTATTTGTGACTGTCAATGCTATCAATACTAACTCTACTTGTTGCCTACGCCCATTTCTATCATTAATTAGTGACAAATTCAATTTGTCGTTATATTCCGTTATTAAAAGAATTTTTTTAGCGAAAGTTAAATGAGATAAATACGAGACCAAAAAAATGAGATAAATATGATATTTTAAATATTCCCTCGAGTAATTAAAAATATCATTAACAAAGCATGCCATTATTAGAGTAAAACTTTTCTTTTCAGACATTGATGCGTGCACATTTAAAAGCCCCGAAGAAAAATGTTATAAGTAACTTTTAACCATTTCAAGTGTGCCTAAATTATTCTCTTTCTTTTGTACTATTTTTTTCTTTCTTGTCGGGAGATGATTAACTTAATTTGAATATTAGTTTCTTTTTTGAAGTAGCATATATATATCATGTAAAATGTGAATCATACATATAAAGTTATATGTATAATTGATTGGACGGATGGGGCAGTGTGATTTCTGTAGCACAAAATGAAAAGTCTCGCATACTTGGATTTTAAAGAAATTCCTTAAGGTTCCACTGGTTGGTGACTGGTGAGTATAGTGGCCACTCATATCTAATATATATGTTCTCTCCATTACTAAAAACTAACAATTGTATACTGTTGAAAAAAATTAATTGACTGTATATATATGTAAATTTGAATTATTATTTTTTTTTACTGAGAATACATGTGTGCGCGCACACAATATATATATATATATTCTTGGTTGATGAGGTTGTGAATAATTATTATTATAACAAAAGCATTGAGCTTATAACCGTTAATAAAACATTTATGTATTTAATACGTAATTGAATAGTAAATTGCATAGAAGAAATGGTTCGCCCATCATAATAATAAAATGATTACATAGAGTAATACGAAATCTAATATATGCTTCTGTAAACTAATTAATTAGCATTGTCATAGAATCACCCACGTAACTTCTTCAGCAACTATATATATTAACATCTCAAAAGTATATGTTTTTATTAATGTCAAATTAGGGTTGTATAAAAATATATAAAATATTGCATTTTTTTTATATTTTCAAGATTAATTTAAAGAAGGAAAGTTATTCTTATTTCTTTTTTTAGTTATGAATTATAGATATATCAAGGGAGTTTGTTCGTATAAATTAGGTACATTTATGAATTTAATTTAGAATATATCCATCAAAAAAAGTGATGGATGTTTACTTAAAAAAAAGGTTGTGATTCTTTTTTTTTATGGATTTGATTTGTTGCTTATTAATGTAGAAAATATAAATAATAAAATAATGTAAATAAAAGATAGAAATAATAAAACGATAATCATAAAAAGTCTTAAAGTAATTTATACAAATTTTTGTGGATTTAATTTGTTGCTTGTTAATGTAGAAAAAATGAAAAAAGAAGAAATTTACAAGAAATACAAAAAATAATAACAATGGAAAGTTCTTAGTCTTTCAATAAAGAGTTCTTTTACATGCGTTTTACTTACTTAGGTTAATAAAAATGCACTTAAATGAGGTTAAGCGTTAAGAGAGTGAATTATTAATTTTAATATTTTAAAATTTACCAAGTAAGAGTAATAGAGGTTAATATATTACATAAGTAATATTTATCCTCCTTTAACCTTCATCCTTATGTACCTTTATAAATTTATATATTCCAATTAGCTGAAAATAAAAATTAATAATATTTTAAATATATTATTTAAAATATTTAGATATATAATATAATTAGTTATATGTTGAAGCAAAAGTATTGAATCAAATGATGAACAAGAGTATAATGAATAAAGTATGGAGTATAGCCTGTCAACTCTTTGAAAGAATCAGTTGCCTGGCCTAGAGCATGAGCAACTGAATTGGTTGATTTCTTACATGAACGGAGATATATGAACTAAACCCCTTAAAAAAGAAATTTACGATAAAATAATTAAAGTCCCATAATATATATGTGTCCTTGCTGGATTGATTGTACTGATAAAGAGCATCTGACTCGACAATAATATTGTTAAGTTGGAGCGTCTTGATCTAGCTAAGAGCTTCTTTGCAGATTGCAATTGATCTCCTCTGCTATGCATGCATCCTTGTTATTCTTCATTGTCTTACTGCAACAAAAGAGCCATTGTTATCAGGGGTGAGCAACAGTTCAACCAAATTGAAAAACCGAAGAAATATAACTGAACTGCACCAAAATTGAGCTGAACTGAAAGAATTTTAGTTCGGTTTAGTTTACATATTTTAAAGCTGATTTAAATTTAGCTCGGTTTCAATTTTCATTAAATTTTTCTAATTTAACCGAACCAAACCAAATATTTATACATATTATAAAGTATCATATAAAATATATTAATTTAAAAAATAATATATAAATATTAAAATTATAAATAAAAAATTATTTTTTAGTTATATCATTAATGGATAGACTTTAAAAAAATTTAAATGAGTAAACAAAAATTAAAAAATTATTTTAAAAGTTAAATTAGTAAACCAAATAACCAAATCGAAATATTTCAATTCGGTCCGGTTCAGTTATTGTCTGTGTTCAGTTTGGCTTCAATTTTTTATTTTGAGCATTTTTTGTTAATCAGTTTTATTGATTCAATTTGGTTTTAAACTAAAACCAACGGTTGCTTACCCTTAATTGTTATCTTTGATTGCATAACCAACACTAATATTTGGTATTTTTCTTTTCAACTAAATTACCGGTATTTATAGTCTAATGCATTCTAATTAATCCAATTCAATATGGGCAGCACCATAAAGACTATAAAAAATCTTCCAACAATTAATTAATGTGATTGTATATGCACAGTTCAAACCCAAGATGTTCCTTAAGTAAAAACATCCTTTACAATCAGCTCATCCCATCAGTTTTTGGTTAATATTTGGTGTTTTATCAACTATAGCTAGCCAATTGAGGGGGCTTGCCAACGGGTCATTTTTAACTAATTGATGAAACGTTTTAGTCATCAGTTTATTAATCGAAGTATGGCTCATAAAAGTAATGTGAAGTCTAGGGATGGAGATATAAGTATTAAGTCTCAAGTAAGAATTCCAAGCCTGGCCTCGGCCCACGGAATGACGTTGGCTACTCATGACCAAGCAATGCCATCTTCATCCATCAATATTCAAGAAATGCTGCTTTGCATTTGTTATTTATATATAACATCTATTAGGATAAATAACTTAATTTTATACATGCAAATGCAAGGCGTCTTAACTGTAAATCTCTCTAGGCAAGTCAATAATGATTACATGCATACCTAACTATTCTAAAATTATTTTAACTTTTATCTCCAACTTTAAAAAAAGAAAGATGAATTTTTAAATATTCCCTCAAGTAATTAAAATATAGTTAAAAGTAACACCATTATTAGAGTACTACCACCTCTTTTATTTAATTTTTTTTTTCAAACATTGGTGTGTGCACATTTCCTAAACATTATTCTCTTTCTTTTGTACTATTATTTTTTTCTTGTTGGGAGATGATTAACTCAATTTGAACATAAGTTTCTTTTTCGAAATAGTAGATATATGTGTGTTATTTAGGTCATATTTTAATCGTATAAAATGTGAATCTAATAGAGAAAATTCACACATATAAAGTCACATGTAATTGATTGACTATAAACATATGCAAATGTTGAATTATTGATCTTTACTAAGAAAAAATATATATAGCACATGAGCCTCATGCTATATTGAAATATACATAAGAAACAAAACACAAACGCTTGTATAAGATGCTTTAACCTTTTTTCTTGGTTGATGAGGTTGTGAATTATTATTACAGTAAAAGCATTGAGCCTATAACCGGTTAATAAAATATTTATGTATTGGGTACGTGACTGAATACTAAATTGCATAGAAGAATTGGTTTGTCCAACTTGTGTAGTAAATTACATATAGTAATACGAAATCTAACACATGCTTATGTAAACTAATTAATTAACTTGTATTGTTATAGAATCACCCACGTAACTTCCTCAGCAACTATATATTTTTATTATTTCAAATAGGATTGTATAAAAAAAAAGGTAGATAAAATATTGCATTTCTATTATATTTCTTTGCTGTTTTCAAGATTAATTAAAGAAAGAAAGCTGTTATTATGTCTTTTTTTTAATTAAGAATTATAGATATCTTAAGTGAGTTTGTTCATATAAATTAGGTAAATTTATGAATTTAACTTATAATATTTCTATCAAAGAAATTAATGATGGATGTTAAAAAAAAAAAAAGTTGTAATTCTTTTTTTTGAAAAAAAAAAAAATTAAACCTACTGAATTAGGTGCAACCAGAAACATGTGGCATTAATAGATATTTTGACTAAATCAATAAAAATTGACTTATAATAATAACATTTGATCCTAGTGAAAATAGTATGTATACTTTGTTCATGAGAAATAAATATGTGAATGGTGGAAAAGATTTTTTATTTAAAATTCAATAATTATAAGTATATATGATAAATTTTTTAATGTTAAATGATCTAGATATATTGATGAATTGTAAAGCAATAATGATTTTTTAAAATAAAATAAATATAATTTTACAAATTTATAAGTAGAACTTTAGTCATATATTTGATGATGATATCTTTAGATAAAATTGACCCGTAGAATAACTTTAATAATACATATAATATTTTTTAAAGAAAATTAACAATTGAAAAAGACTTTGAATTTATAGAATTTATTTAGTTTTGGATTAATTAATCAAAACTATGAAAGTTTTTTTCCAAAAGTCTCAATTTATTTATTTAATTATTTTAGTTGTTGTAAGAATTTACATTAATCTAAATTTAGTCAAGTAAATCTTCAAAACTTTTATAGCATTTTTTTTTTCATAAATAAGACAACATTATTCCTATGAACTTATTCATTTTCGAACATTGCCAGGTCATACCATAATTAAAAAAAGAAAGCAACATGACGTGTCAAGATATGGACAGTTAGATCAATAAAAATTTATGAAATCCTGATCCGTATGGAAGGGGACCCACAACGTATAATAAAATATTGGATAAATTACAACTTACCCCTCTATTTTACTATATTGTACTCTTCATCCTTGACATTTCAAAAATGTATTTGTTCATCCTTTCTTTTTGCAATATTATACTATTTCCCCCTTCTGTCAATATTTCCATTAAAATTACCATTAATTGACATGAAATAACAATTATATCCTCCATTGAAATATAGATTATTCAAAAATAATTACTATTTACCCCCTCTAGTTTATCATATTATACTACTTACTCCCTAAAATTTAAAATATATATTTTATTTTTTGCACTGTTATTTTTTTACTCTTTTTATCAAAATTTTTATTAAAATTATTATAAAATATGTATAAATAGCCAAAATAACAAGTAATTTAAAAGGCCGTTCAATTATAAATGAAAATAATTTTAATTAATTTAATTACTAAACCTAATAGATTAAACTAACAATTTGAATAAAAAAATAAATTTTGAAGCTAAAAAAGTATTTATACTTGATTAAATTTTTTATGCAACATAAATATTTCAAGTTAATATTTAAAAGGAGATATTAAAAATTAAAAATAATTAATTAAAATTACTAAAAAATTTGAGTAAATTAAAGTTAAAAATAGGTTTTTTTATTTTATTAAATAGTATAATCATAATTTTATAATTAATTAATAATAATTTTAATATAAATATTGATAAAAATTAGTATTATGATGAAAAATATAACTTTTAATGTTGAGAGGAAAATAGTATAATAGAGTTAAATATAGGGGTAAATAGCAATTAAGTTTAATACTAAAGGTTATTTTAGTAATTTACATTTCTTAATGGCAATTTTAACGGAAAAACTAATAGAATGGGTAAAAGGTATAATATTGCAAAATAAAAGGATGAACAAATATATTTTTGAAATGTTAGGAATAAAGTAGTGTAATATGGTAAAATAGAGGGGATAAATAGTAATTTACCAAAAATATTAGGTACAAGAACACAGTTCACAATTCACATATAAGACTAATGAATTTACGCACCATTTTATCGTAACATCTGATTGGTCCACGTGTCATCCTTGCATTTGCATAAACAATTTCAACCCTATCTACTATCGGCAGGCAATTATGTTGATCTTAATGTAATGTAATAATAAAAGCTATTAAAATTTTGTATATATATTTGTTTCAAAAAAAAAATTGTATATATATTATAATGTCCAAAGAAATTAAAAAATTATATAATCCTGCATGTCATTTCTTGTTCAATTTTTTTTTTTTTATCAAATTCAGCCCTGAGGGCTCCCGGAAGAGCGGGGGGAAGGGGGTAGTAAACCCCGCCCTACTACCATGGATATCCGGTGTTAAGTTCCACACGGAAAGGACTATCCGGTGTTAAGATCCCACACGAAAAGAGTATTGGTTGGACCACTTTTTTTGTGAAAGTAGGGAGGAGGGGGTTATTTCTTGTTCAATTGTTCAAAAAAAAAATAATGTACATGTAATTTGATTAATTAATTAATTAATCATCCAACGTGGAATTAATTATTATGAATTTGAGATATTCTAATCTATGGACACTATCACATAACTTAGCTAAAAAGAATGCATTGTACTGTTATTTGAATTAAAAAAAAAAGTGGGGGAAATGATGGTTAAAAAATGGAAAAGCAAACGAAACCCAACAAAAAGAGAGAGAGAGAATAAAATTAGAAGTTTAATTAGTTGTTTCATTATCCATATGGTTATTTTAGATAACCATATGGATAAGTCCATATTAATTTTAATTGAGGTATGATGAGATAATTTTTGTAATGGATTTGAAATTTTTTTAAATGGATTTAATTCTTTTTAGGTGGCTTGATATATAATAAAATATATGTCTCTGTTTTCTTGTATAAAAAACAGTTAATCATAATATCATTTTTTGAATGTAGATTTTCAAGTTCTTCTTCATAATAACGTGATATTAATATAATGTTATATTGATTTTTTTTAAAAAAAATATAAAAATCCACACTGTGTTGATTTATCATATGGAATTAATATTAAAATTTCATGAATAATAATACATTTGATGCTCAATATGAAAAAAAAAAAAAAAAAAAAGTTGCCAAATGGGAATTTTGTGTTATTTCTTTTTTAAAAAATAAAAGTTTTACTTATTAGGAAAAAAAAAAGTCAAATGATCTACATATCTCTGAAATGTTACAAAATTTTAACCTATAGTTTAAGATAGAAAATGATAGAGATCATGGTTAGAGACATAAGGTTGCATGCATTAAATAATTTCTTTCTTTAATATAACTTTTGCATCCAATTACACCTTGTTATCTTGTGCAAAAGAGAAAAGAGAGAGCTTATCCATTACACCACTATAAATTAAGATGCAAATAATGCATTTCAACAATTTGAGCTCTATCTCAATCTTCTTCTTCTAGTCTTTTTTTCACAAAAACCACACCTTCTACTCTCTTCACCATTTCAAATTAATACTTAAACACCATCATATTCTCTTCTTCTTCATCAACAACTTCAATTTTTTCTTCTTTTTGATCATCAAAAATGGCATCAAAAAATCTTTTGCATGCAAAAAGAGGTATCAACAACTACATTTTCGTAAACCCAGAAGCTGAAATTAACCATCATGACAATATTGTCGAATTTGATGAGGCTGATGTATGGAATAGTACTACTCATAGTTCTAGTGCAGTTTCTCAATTTGAGGTCAAGAAAATGCTACCAAGAAAAGGTGGTGGTGGTGGCGGCAGAAGCATGGTGGTGGTGACTAAAACTCCTCCTCCTCCAGTGACCTGTGCTTCTTCACTTCCTGTGAACATTCCAGATTGGTCCAAGATTTACAGGGTAGATCATAGAGGGCATAATCTTGATGATCAAGATAGTAGTGATTATGATGTTCTTGATCATGATCCTGATGGTGATGATGATGATGATGATGATGATGATCATGGTGGTAGGGTACCTCCTCATGAATTTTTAGCTAGAAGAAGAGGAGCTTCTTTTTCTGTTCATGAAGGGATTGGGAGGACATTAAAAGGAAGAGATTTGAGGCAGGTGAGAAATGCTATTTGGAAGAAAATTGGTTTTGAAGATTAATTAATAAATTAATTAGCACAAGAAATTAATAAAGAAAGAACCACAAAGATTAATTTGATTAATTAAGGATTATAACTATGTATATGTTTGATGAAGAGAGTTAAGCATGATATACAGATCATGCATTTTCTTGGACATAGGTTGTTTGTTTTGTTATTATCTATTTATTACCAGTTTATAATTTGTTTGATTAAGGGGATAATTAATTAATTACTCTTCTAGCTTCCTTCTGGTTATGGGTGTTTTCAATGTGTAATCAGAGAGGATGATGACTTTTTCCTTGTAATCTTAGATATTAAAGTTTGTATTAATTAGAAATTATGACTTATTATTTCTCTTTTTTCCTTTAATTATTTGTGTGTGTGTGTTTTTTTTTTTGTAATAATTTATGGGAAATTTAAAAAAAGAAGCTGCAGAGAGGCAGGTGGGACATTGGACTCTCTATTGGTAGTGGGTGTGGTTGGCAAGAAAGTTACACACTAGCTAGAACTATTCTTGAAGTAAAATTCATTGTTTTTTTTATGATGGAGATTAAATCCCGCTCTACTACTTTAGATATTCAGTATTAAACCCCACACAAAAAGGATGTTAGCCGATATTAACCCCACGCGGATAAGAAGCGGATAAGAAAAATAAATTCCTTGTAATTGGGGGAGGAATCCCATCTCCAAGCTTGTTAACAACAAGCTTAGTTTAAGGAAGAATATAGAAACAAGCTTAGTTTAAGGAAGAATAATCTATATATATATATATATACACTGTGTGTCTTGCTACAGAAGTGGAAGTTTTTGCTTTAAGTGCCGGCGACCATATAAAATGTGATACAACGAAACATATTCTTAGGACCAAATTATGATGGTGATGATCCAATTTGATATTGACATAAATATTTAAATTCTTGTTCTTGTTATTGTTTTTTTGTTGTTTACTCAAAAATGTACAATCAATCATGTGTAGATCACTTCATTTGTGTGGTCTTATTGATGATTACACGCTAATTAAGTCAACTTCACCAGTGATTTTGCTGTGCAAGAAGTCATTAGGATTCAATTCCTAATACTTATTCTTTTTTTCTTGATATTTTTTCGGTATAAAGGAAACATCACAGTTTATTTTCTTTTTGTATAAAACAAACATCACAGCATTTAAAAAAAAATACGCACAGATCTTCAAATTTACAAAGATTAGTAAATTATAACACCAATAACAACAAAAAATAATTCAAAAAACACCACATATATGTTAAAAGACACTCCAAGATTTACAATAATTAAATTCGAATCTACCGTAAAATTAAAAAATCATGTTAGAACTTGTGACAAGTAGTAAATTAGACCATGAATAATATAATAAAATAGCTCAAAAAAATATTACATTTATGTGAAGAGATACGCACATATTTACAGTAGTTAAAGGTTGAATCCATAATAAAATTAGAAAATTATATTCAAATTTATATTAATTAGTAAATTAGAGCATGAATGTCATTAATTAAAGGTATTTTCACAAGACATGCATTTCGGTTGAATTAGTTGTTTGAAATTTCACACACTTTTTCTTTATTTTTTTCCTCAAGTTTTACATTTATTTTTGAACAAGGTGTATGCAAAGAAATTTAAAATAATTTTTTAAAAAAAATTGAATTATAACTAATAAACAGGAAAAAAAAAAAAGCTATTTACTAACTGATACCTACTTTAAAACACTTTCTTATATTTTCATAACTTTATTATTTGTTTCTATCAACAATGCTTAGTCCTTTTCATATCAAAATCAACAAAACGAATCAATAATTAAACTGTACTCTTTAGATCAAAATCAACACAAGTAATCAATATTTTAAGTATACTCTTAAGAAGAAAATGTGATAAATGAAAAAAATTTCACTCCTGCAATGATTTAATTAAGATTAAATTTATAATTTTTTAGTGTCATATATATATATATATTTTTTTTTACTATTTAACTACTCAACTTTTCACTATCTTCTATTTTATGTAAACAATAAATAAAATGGTTCCATTTTTTTTGTTGAGCCAAACTGAAATGATTAGTGTGTTAATATATTAGTGTTGGAATTTTAAAATTTTAAAAGATACAGAATTCGAACTTTAATCTCTAATGCCATACCCAATAAGACTGCCAACTGCACTAACAGGAGCAGGCAAATAAAATGGTTCTATATAACAACATAAAAATGAGTTAATAATGAGTAACTTAACCTACCTATATGAAGGGGAATAAAGGTCAATTTCGCCCCTAAACTTTGTACCCAGGATCAAATTAATTAGCCCTTTTTCATCTTTTTAGGTCAATTTAACACAAAACTTTGCAACAAAGGTCAAATTGGCCCCTCAATACTACAATTAGCTCCCTATTTTTTGACAGACTGAAGAAAGACCCCTTCATATTTACTAATACCTCCCTAATATTTTAAATATTTAACAAATTAGTCCATATTTTAGCAAAAAAAAAATTAAATTTTAATATTTAAAATATAATTTATTTATAATTTGTAAAACTTAAAAAATTTAATAATATATTATATTAATATATAAAATTTAATTATTCACCAATAATATTAGTAGCTTTAAAAAATTAAATTTTTTGTTTATTTATAAATTAATTTTATTTTTTAAAATTATATATGAAACTCAAATTTATCTATATTTTGAAAATATAAATGCACAATTTAATATGTATATTAATATATTATTAACTTCTAAATTTTAAATAATAAACTAACAAAAAGTATAACAATAAACTAAATCTATTATTATTATTATTATAAAAATTAGTTTTGTATCATTATACTTTTATTATT
>CATIWO010101953.1:0-12137 GCA_949673435.1 Macaranga tanarius | reverse complement strand
CCAACTTTTTGTTTTGACATGGTTTTTAGGTAACTAAAAGTCTAAGATTTTGATTTGAAGGGTAAAAAAAGGTGAACTATCAAAAACTATCGAGCAAAGAAAAAAAATTCTTTTGGAGATGCAATAGAGATTGGGTTTTTTTAATGGGTGCTAAAAGAAAAATACGTGAAATTGCTGAATGACGACTCGAAACCAGTAATAGGACGGAAAAAGATGAAAAGGAAGTTGAAAATATATTCAAAAATTGCAGTCTAATAATTTTTTTTTAAAGGATAATGATATATGTCTTTTAAAAAAATTTGAGTAGTGTTATCTTTTACCAAATAAAAATAAATATTTATTTTTAAAAATTACTTATTTGCCCATTAGCATGAAACATTTGAATAATTGAATGACAATTTGAAAATTTTTAAGTAAAAAAACAACACTATTCATGTTTCTCTATAAATCATTTATCTTTTCTATAACAAAGCACATGCATGCCTACCATTCAGAGGATTCTCAATGTCCTTATAACTGGATTTAGAATGAATTCCAAAAACATCTCCATTATAGTGTCACTCGACCTGTTGTTTTCAGGTTTCGACCTTTCTTACTAATAAAAGCCTCTCCAATTATTATATATAATTTTATGTATTACACGCCTTCTTTCCCCACAAAATTAAAACTGAAATAAAAAGCTACTCAACATGCACGTATTATCCTTTGTCTTGTCAATAACACTTCTTCTTTTTTTTTTTTTTTCTGGAAATTGATTTTTGATTTATCATAATCAACAGTTTTTTACCCCTCCCATTATGTTGTGGTAATTAATATCAGTGATTTTTTTTTATATCATGTACAATCACCAGTTTTTTACCCCTCCCCTTATGTTGTGGATGAGATTAACTTTTTATTGTTTGAAATTCTATATAGATCGAAACGTTTTATGTTTAATTACTTATATGCACAACACTTAACTGCTTAAAGCTCAAAATTAAAATAATTATGAGCCCTAATGAAACTAATCTATAACCAATCTAAGATAAGCTACTCCACATGCATCATGCAATACCCACGCACAAAAAATCAAATATATATAGCGAAAGTCAAATTAGATCTGATTCACACATATTATGTTATTTTTCAGTTATATATATGTATATGTAGAATGTGATCATGCATGGCCCAAAGCAGCTGCTTCTACAAAAGTCAAAATTTGAAGCTACCAAACCAAAATTAAGCAAGATTTGATAAATTATAAGAGCCCATGCTTGCTAGTTTTCCGCCTTACAATTGAGAAATTAATGTACATGTGAAACAAAACACAACATAGCATAACATAAGTACATAACATAACAGTTTAGGTTGCGGCCTTTGTAATTTACAACTGAAAGAAAGGTTCCACACCAGCACCACCAAATGAATAGGCCGAAGGAGAAGATGTTCACGTGAATCTGCAGCAAAACCCACATCTAACATCCCCTCAAAATCAATAGGGCAAGCCCCACATTATCGATGAGGCAATAGTAAGTAAGGCTAAAGGGAAGTGTCGTCCACGTGCAAAGACTTTGAAAAGTAGTACTCACACCTATCAAACAGTAGCAGCAGCAGCAGCAGCAGAACCAGTCCAGCAGTGGTGGTGTTACGAGTTGCATTTACAGCTCCATGGATTGGGCTCCACAATCTCTCAATCACACAGTGTATAGCGACCAAATGTAGGGCCAATCATTTACTAATTTATATAGATTAAATTTTTGTGTGGTGGGGAGCTAAGGCATACATTGCACTTCTCCCTGAGGCATATATATGTACCTTTTATTCCCATATCTTTCCAAGTAAAAGCAATTCCGTTTCTGCTTTCAGTTTTGTATTCAGCTCCGTTCCTTAAGCAAAACAAGAATATTTATTTAGTAAGTCCATTACGCCTTTTTTAGTTTAATTTCCTTAAAAAAATTGTTTTTTTTTTCAAATAAAATTTATTTGCAAATTAATTTTAAATTTATTTGAACCAAACAAACTTTATTTATAAGAATTGATTTAATGTTAAACAATTTTATAAAATTAAAAAATTAGAATTGAATATGAATTTTATAAAATTTTTATTTAAACCAAACACATTCACTTGTATTTATAAATGAATTCCATAAAATTAATACTAACATGATAATTAATTATAATCTATTATGTATTATCTCACGAAAAAGTCTAGTGGTCACTTTTTTTTCAATGGTATAATTTAGAATTTAAATACTGTTGTCATGACTTAAAAGGAAAGATAATCTTCTAATATACAATCCATTGATATTTAAGTTGTCTAACTTTAATATATTTTTTATTAATAAAAGAAAAAAAAATCTTGATTGTACTTATAGCAAATCAGAGACCAAAATCACTATATATTTTAATTAGTATAACAAAGCAAAAAAGAATTCTTTTAGCAATTGAGTTGACTTATGGAGTTATGGTTTGTTTGATTCAAATAAATTCCATAAATTTTTATATAATTTATTTGCAAATTCAAGTGATTGTATTTGATTTACTGAAAAGTTTGTAAAATTCAAATTTAATTCTAAATTTTTAATTTTATAGAATTGTTTAACTCTAAATCAATTCTTATTCATGAATTGTGTTTGATTTAAATGAATTTTATTTAAAATTTATTTAGAAATAAAATAAATTTCTTAGTATTTTGTTTGAATGCAAAGAATTTGATTATGAATTTGGATTTGAATCAAATATTTTGTTTGGCAACTATATAGATTTGTATTAATAAAAATTTAAAACAAATCCACAATAGATCTAAAAGCTCATTTGATGAAGATTTGAAATAACATTTAATTACATTTGTATTTTTTTGAATAGATTGAAGTGGTTTAATTCCTTACCATAAAAGAGATAATCAGGGGACACGGGATCGAATCCTGATCTCCATATTTAATATCCACACTTTTTGCCATTTGAGCTATTCATGGAAACATTTGAAATTTTTGTATTTGAAATTTAATATCTGAAGTCTAATGTTTACATTCAAACTCAACTTAATGGAATTGAATCAAATAAGGGGTTAATTTTCAAAGAAAAGTAAACGAATGAATGGTTACTTGTTTATTGATATGAACTTTTTTTTATTATTATTATTGATATGAACTTTAAGTTGAAAGAAACAAAGTGACGGAATAACAATAGCAATAGCAGTGTAGCACAGTGGAAGGACCATGCTGAGGGAGGGGACAGCAAATTGAGGTGAAAGGTACGAGTAATAGGGACCTTTCTCCAAACATTTTACAGATGCGATCCAAGCGACTAGATTTTTGTTGGTCGACTTTAAGGAAATATCAAATTTATCGACAGAGGAAAAGGCAAGATTCATTGCAATTCGAATTCCTAGACTAATCATAACTTCCTTTTTCTTTTAACAATGGTTCTTTAGGTTACAATCACAATCTTTCTTAAGCCCAAAGTAGCTTCACTATAATTTTTGGTCCTTCTGTATAGCTAACTGAACCTACCTACATACACCAAAAGTTCACCCTGCACTGCCCATCTCTGCCCTATCTAGGGTTCTTGTGTTATATATATGTGCTAGCTGTGGGCCAATTCATCAATCCTTGGTCATTGTATTGTTCACCAGACACTATTTTTTCCACTCTTGTTTGCATATGTAAATAGCTTTTGCTCTTTTTTTTTTTGAAAAAAAAATTTTTTTGGACCTAAAGGAAACCGCACAAGTAGTGATCAAAAGATAGGAAATTTCCTGGAGTTATGGAGGGAACTTCACAGCTTTTATCAAACATAAGTGGAAGTTTCTTGGAAACGTTCTCTAAGCTGCGCGTGAGTTTGGATTCACTCAATATTTGCTCTTGTAGATCAAAACATATTGCATAGGACAACCAACGAAATGTGAAAAGAAAATACAATAAAGTTTTTTATAAAAGCCAATTTTAGCATGAACCTTTTGCATTAGTCAATAGTTTGATGAATAATATAGTTTTTAATTGTTACCTCAACAGTTAGATTTATGGGCAGTAGGCAAATTTTAATTTTGGCTCTTACATTTTACCACATGCAAAACACACACACACACACACATATATATAAGATCACAACCATGAATCAAATAACATCTTCAATTCAAGGTCTTAAAGTAATAGATTTATGGATTATTTTTTAAAACTTATATGTGAAATTTTTATTTATATTTAATATCCCACAAATTAAAACAAGCTTTTATTTTTTTTTAAAAAAAAAAGAGTAACTGTTAAGATTTCTTTGGGTCACCATATAGTGAAACAAAATAAGCATTAAATCAATCAATTATATGTAGCATCAATGGATGTAAAGCCTAGCGACGATCATGTGCTGTCTTTTAGGCAAAGTACTAGAGCCCAAGGATTTGAAATATTGTTTGTTTGTTTGCCTGCTTGCTTGTCTATCTTCTCCACCCAATAAAGACTGAAGATTTATTTGCTTCAATAAAGATCCATGAATGTTAATAAGAATGTAAAAAAAATAAATAAATAAAAGATCAGGAAAAGGACCCACAAATTAAGTTTCGTGGAAGTTGCACATATAATCCACTTGTTAATTAATATTTTATTTTTTCCTATGAATACTTTAGACCACATTTGGTTGTGTGTGTGTGTATATATATATAAATGAATAAAACAAAAACAAGATTCAGAATCAGCTTTATGGTTACTAATTGCTAGCTTTTGTCCAAAGGATGCAGCAGATGATAAGTGCTCCAATGGGGTCAAAATCATCAAGAACATACATGGAATTAAGAAGAATGATCAAGTAGCTAAAAACTTTTTGTTGCAATATATTAATTATGTAAGTTGTAGATGGTACAGAAGATAGATTAATACATACATATATATCACACATAGTATGTATTAAATTTATTTCTTCAAGGTGATAAACAATTACGTGCAAAACACCAGCTGAATTGCTGAAAGACCAAAAGAAGCATACAAACATAAATAAAAGACTAGGATCTAGCGTTCTCCCATGCTTTTCTTTACTGTTTCTCTATCTTCTTCTTGAATCTTGTTCTTAAAAGTTTCTGTACAGTTGACTCGAACCAATTGTGGTTGCATGAAACTAGTAAAAAAATCAAACGTGAATATTTAACTAATCCATATTTATTTCTTATTTTAGCTAATTTATTTAACAACTTGGGAGGAATATAGCCCGAGGGAAAAAATTTAAGTGTAGAGAAACCAGGCAAATACAATTGTTTCAAAGTTCAGCAGCAGAACTTTCATATTTAACTGTATTTACCCACCAAGACCCTTGCCACTTTTTAGACCAAAACTGCATGCTAATCTCACAAATTCGGATCTAAAATAAGGGTCCTCACTGCTCAAAGCTTAAATAGTTTTACTAATTGGGAGGAGTTCGGTTATATATAGCCATAATATTTTTTTTATTGGATTCTACTTGAATTCATTGGTGATTGGACATATAAGTTTTGACTATTTTGGAATTCTTAAGTAAGGTAAATTTTAGAGTGAAAATTTTTGATATTTACATTTTTTTAATTAATAAGAAAGCCATATGATTTAAACATTAGGATTCCAATCTTCGATCTTAAAATGTCATTAGAAATATGTTATCATTTGATTGCTCCCTAGCTCGGTTTTAATATTTGTATTTTCATACATAAAATTAATATATATATAAATATACATAGAGAGAGAGGGGAGGTAAAGAAGGAAGTCTGAGCAACATTTTTCACAGCTTATGTAACTCCATTCTGAAAAGGGAAATTATAGAATAACACATTTATTCAAATTAATTATATTGTACTACATTGTAAAAAAAATAATTACTTATATTCATTTACTTTTTTTTTTTTTTTGAAAAGACATTCATATTCTTTCTTTGGTGAATTAAAAAATGTATTTATATAAAATAAAAACTACCTATTAAATATATGAGTACGATTATATATCATTTTTTTTATTGGATTGTTGTACCAACTAAACTTGCGAGTTGAAATCACCGTTTAATTCTATAATTTCTAAAAGAATAAGGAAAAAGGTCAAATGGCAATGGCATTGAGAGAGAGAGAGTTGAACGATTTTGTCGATATTGATTATACTTAGTACAGCTTCCATGTAGGAGACAGCTTCATGTCCAGAAATATATTCGTATTACGTGCTCATTATATCTTCTTACGTACTTTTTGCTGCCTTAATTAAATTATTGCCCACCAAATTCTTCAACAACACAATCTCATAATAATGCAGTGCCTTAAATGATAATAATCCTGCACATCCGTGCCTATCACATCCGTCTCTGAGTCCCAACAGTCACTTCTCTGGGAAAACTCCAAATTCCTTCATTTTAATATATTTATGTGTACATAAAACCTTGCTATCCTCTAAACAATTTATACGTTAAAAATCTAAAGTTAACTTAAAATTGCAAATCTGTAAATTTTCAAAGCATTATATATATATATATAAAGCAATTTATATATTAGGAGATACTCCATTTGTTGTTATAACACCAATTTTCAAAGGTAAACATTGAAATATATAAGTAGGAGGAGAAGAAGAAAAATTTAAAGAAAATTAGACGTAACACTATGTTACTGCTAATCAATTGCGCTTTCTTGATAATTAAGATTTTTTTTTTCCTTTGCAGTGACATTAATTACCCACTTGAGAAAAAGAGTGAGCTTGATGATGCTGAAGAAGAAGATGCTGTTGCTTGATATGGTGTTTGCTTGAAACAATCCAAAAACATTCGAGGGGGCGACACTGCCACTGTCACCGAGGACGACGAATTATGCATGCTGGAATCCGATGGAGACCCTCCTAATATGTAAAACAAAACACAAAAAAACAAACAAATTAGCCTAATATATTATAATGATCAGCAAGAATTTAATAAAATTTGGGAACTCACTTGTGACATTTTCAGAAGAAGAATTGCGGGCAGTTTCAGTTTGTGATGACTTGTTAGTCTCTTGATTAACCTGGTGTGATTTTCGCCGGCGGCGGTTGTGATCAGCCAACCTCTTTCGGCAACTGCGCTTGCCGTTGTCAAATTCTGTAAGAAGATGGAATCTGGGAAACAATTTTTTTCAACACATTCTTAGAATTAATTGTTAAAGATAAAAATAGAATAATAATGCACAGCGCACACACAGAGCTGGAGGATAATTAAACTAAAATTGTTATTTCTTTGTATCAACTCTACTGTAAAAGGATTACTGCCAACATCAAGGCAAAAACGGTCAGTACGTAAAAAAGGAAATGTGCTAGTTCAAAATGTGTATGTACAGTGTACGGACATGAATGCCCTCGGGATTTCCACAAGTACGGCACAACCAATCATTGGCAACAAAAGCACGATTCCAAGGCTGTTATCGTAAGGTTGCAAGGAGTTTTCCGACCACCTCCGGAGAAGAAGGAATCAGCACACTGACTTTTTTTTATTAATTACTGAAAATTAATTGCATGATACGGGTGTTTTAGTCATTTCACATCGCTAATTAAACTGAGTTGACCAAACCATAGACTAAGAGAAAAACGTAAACATTAACG
The DNA here is from genome assembly GCA_949673435.1 of Macaranga tanarius. Lineage (NCBI taxonomy): Eukaryota > Viridiplantae > Streptophyta > Magnoliopsida > Malpighiales > Euphorbiaceae > Macaranga > Macaranga tanarius. The sequence goes on along the minus strand of CATIWO010101953.1, from coordinate 4,596 downwards.
GAAACCTGAAGTGAAGTTTACGGACGCAAATGCCCTCGGGATTGCTCCCATGTACTACGTACTGGGAACCAATCATTGAAGTAACCAAGGGTATTTCCGCCATTCAAAAAAATATAATAAAAGAAAATAAAATTTCGGTGTCGATGATCCTCTTCATCAGCAGTTTATGATCGATCATATAAAAAAAAAAGGGGGGGCGTAAGAGAATGCATGGGGAGGGCAATGCAGTAATTTAAGAAGAAACCTGCTGCACTGCTGGCAGAATCGCTGAGTCAAACCCGCTGCAACAACAGTTGAAGCTTTTGAGTGAAACTCACATACTTTGTGGCGTCTATGGTAGTGCTTGGCATGGGTCAGATCAGCATTGCACCCTTCAGCTTGACACCTAGGTGCGTTGGACGAACCAGGTTCGAGCGGCCTCGATCGGCGATAGAGGCGGTTCACAAAATCATCCTCAGCAGAAGAAAAATAAGTCCGGCCGCCCAAATTCAGTCCAATCCTGGCCGTGTAATCTTGAGGTCGACTGATTTCTTCAGTCTTTGGGACAAGAAAATAGGAAGGACCGGGTCCGGTGTGAGCTGGGATTGGGTCGAGGGAGAGGAAGGAAGGATGGGGAGGAGTGTACGAAGACGCGCTGGCATAGGCGCGTGGGTCGTAGAGGGAGTTGACTTGATGGGTGTTCGGCTGGTGGAACAAGGAAGTAGCAGGCTGGGGAAGGAGGCTATCGTTGAAGGACTGAGCAGTGGTGCTGTAATGATCGAAAATTTGGCGGTTCTGGTCTGGGTCCTGGGTGGGCTCGTCGCCAGAAAGCATAATTGCTGACGGATTTCCCCAGTCGTACTCCAACATTTTTTTTTTTTTTTTTTAAATACTGGAGAGTGAAGATAGTACTTAATAACCTGTAATCCGAAGAAAAAAAAAGGAAGAGGGAAATTGAGTTAATTCAAATGGGAATTCTTGTTATTATTATTAAAAGAAAAAGGTGAAGTGAAAGGGAAATATGTCAGCTTTCAAGAAGAGATAATTGAGGAAAAAGATTTGATTTTTGGGTGCTTAATTTGTTGTTGCTTTGAAAAGATACAGAGAGCTTTGCTTTTTGGTACATGTCGGTGTTTATAGGAGTTCTTATTATATTATACGGATATAGACAGTTAAAAATTATCTACTTCAAAAAAAATAAAACACTCACCTATAATAGCAGTATGGAACTCAGTGAAGTGCAGCTGCAGCTTTGGAAAAAGAAAGAAAGAAAGAAGAAGAAGAAGAAGAAGAGAGTAAAATTTGAGAATTTCAAGAACCCTAATAAGCTAAGTTTCCATTGGCAGGCAGAGTGGTAACTGTTGCTTTCTCTTCTCTTCTCTTCTTCTGTGTATTGGCGTGCACATTGATTGAGTTCTCGATCGCTTTCTAAAAGCTTTTTTCTTTGTTTCTTTATTTAGCTTCTGGGTCTATCGTTAAAAGCCTTAAGCTAGACTCTTTCTTCTGATCTCTAGTGTCTGCTGCTCTCTCTAATCAGCGAGTCTGAGACTTAGAAGCAACTGAGTTATGAGGCTGCTTGCTCAGAGAGAAAGAGAAATAGAGATAGGGCGGCGATTGTTGGTGCTGCTCTGCTCTGTTATATGTGTGTGTAAATACCAAAAACTACCATTTTACCCATTTGATAGTTACATAATTGTTGGTGCACCCTCTGGTATTTTATAATAATACAGTTACCATGAGAGAAAAATAGTAATAATATAGGTAAAGTGGGTAGGAAGGAGAGGGTGTGTGTCTGATATGGATCTCGATCTCTTTTATCCATACCATACCCAAGTTATTAGGAGTTGCAGTAAAGTAAAGGAGGTGTTTGGTTGCAGTAAATGCTATAACCATAACCATAAGAGTTGGGTTAAAGTTTGCCACGCGGTGTTATAGGCCCCACTCGCTGTACGATTCTCTACTGCGTAATTTTGTTTTGCAAATCATGACTACATGGGTTTTTTGTTTGACAATTTCTTCTTTTTCTCTTTTGTTTTTTTTTTCAATTATTTTACCTTCTTCATTTGATTTGATTTGATTTGATTTTTTTTTTTTGACTGCAACCCATGTTTTGAAAGGGAATGGACTTGCTTTGTAGTCTAGTTTAGCTTTCCTTAGGAAATCAGCCAAGGATCTATGTTTGGGTGCCTTTTGGTCATAATGATTGAATAAGTTAACTAAAAATGAGGGTTATTTTTTTTAAACAACTCCTATCTAGTGTGGATCATACTTTTACTAATTAAGTTGGATTCAAAAAAAAATTTAAAAATGATACAAATTTTTTAATAATTAATTTAATACGGTTACATATATCACGATTTGCTTTTTCACTGTAAAAATTAGTTAAAGTTAATAAATTATTGAGATAGTTATTTTCTACTTAAGTGTAAATGCATAAAATATTATTATAGGAGATGCGCTTTTAAAATTGTCAATGAAAAATAATCAAATGTTAACATTAAAAAAAAAAAAATTGTGAAATTTAGAATATTTTTTCCATGATCAATTAAAAAAATCAAATATACTAATGGTTAATATTTTGGTCACATCTCATCCGTAAATATAATTAATTTTACCTATAATACATTATTTGGATTTTTTAAAAAATTAGTTTGAACATTATATTTATAAATGTATCATATTAAAATAAAAATTACTCTTAAAATTATTCAAAATGTAAATTAACCGAAAAACCGTAATCATTTTGAGTAAATTGATAACTATAATATAGTAAGGTGCTATTCACAATTAGCCATGTCTAATACTAGGATTACTTATGGCGTCCAGCAAATTGTGCACATCCGGCGATTAAATTGTGCTCTTGGCAGAGAGAAAAATAAATATACGATTGGGGGCTTTCCTTGTAAAGTTCACTGATTTTGTACATAACAAAAAGATAATAATAACAATAATATGCATCAATGGAACAATGTGAATGAATGAAAATCCTCAATTTTTATATGGATATATAGTCGCCGACATGATATTATGTGTAGACCAAACTATATAAATACACACATTACACATATATATAACGTGGCCTCTGGTATAAATATTTTTTTTACCGTGTTTTACTTGTTCGACATGAAACTTTTTATGGAGCTATGATTCGAGCGAATTCCATAATTGTTGTCGATCTCTTAGAACAATTTTGTGGGCCTTCCCGATCTAACATCAACTTTTCAGGATTCTGAACTCGACCTTGTTTAACATACCAGATTTAAAATTCCTTAACATCTTATACATAATATGTGGGACATGCATCATTCCTAGTGCCTTTTTTTTTTCAACAAAAGAAAACTATTGCATTCTCTAACAGACAGAAAAAAAAAATTAGAAATATTATGTTTAGTGGACAGAGCAATATTAGTTGCAAGCAATTTACATACCATGTTCTTATAAATTATCTTTGCATAAATCACTTGTCTTCGACTCCATTTAAAAAAATCAAATTTGATGAATATGGAATATGGTTTTGATCATAATTGATAATTTATATTTCATATAACAACAAATAACTTAGAGTTAATATTGTAATTACTCAATATAATTTTTATTTTTTTGAGTAACAAAAGCATTCTTGAATCAATGTGCACATATCACAAATTTAGATATAAATTATTTCCTACATCCGTTGATTTAAGTGGTAAAATATTTGTCTTACAGTATCTCCAGTTTAAATTCTGTATATAAAAAAATGAAAAATTTTATCATTATATAGAATTTAGCCTACTAGATTTGGAGTAGGTAAATTCTTACCGGTGCATACTGTAGATAATTAAAAAATAAGATTCCGATACATGTCTCTGCGAGAGAGAACTCGCGAGAGGGCAAATTACTAATTTGTCATCCCATTTTAGAGGGGGCCAGAATAATTGGTGGGATAAAAATATAATTTTATATGTAAAATTATATTTTTACCTTTTAAAAAAATTTTCTCCCTAAAAAATACGGAAAGTAAAATGATAATTTACTCCGCTAGATGTCTCTCACAGAGACAAGCAGCATTTCCCTAAAAAATAATAATGATAGTGTATATTATATAGGAAAATGCTAGGCATCCCGCACAGCGACGCCAAGTATTTGTCTCGCGGGGCACAAATTACAATTGTGCTCCGTGAGATTTTTTATAAATATAAATATATAAATAAATAAATAAATATAATATCATATAAAAATTTGTAAATTATGACATGATGGGTTCATCTAGTTTTTTTTTAAATTTTAAATTTTAAATTTTGTTAATTTAATTAATTAATTAATTAAAATAACTATTTTTAAATTATTATATAATTTTTATATTATATAATTACTAAGGATAAAAATATAATTTAGATAAAAAAAATTTATCCTTTTTTTTTTGTGAGAGACACACCGTCGGTGTCTCTCACATAGATACCTATCATTATCCTATTATATAATTATATAATAGAGGTGGTTAAGCTAAACATGTTTGATTGGACATCTAAAAACTCACCTAATTTAAGATGAATGTCTTAAGTACTTAAATGGTACAACTGAAAATCACATCATTCTCTGGATTAAACCCATGTGGTGGTCCAAAATCTGCTCAATAAA
>CATIWO010101929.1:0-12295 GCA_949673435.1 Macaranga tanarius | reverse complement strand
ATATGTAATTTAAAAATAATACAAATGGATGTATTAAACTTATGATACTTATTTATAAAAAATTATGTTTGAAAAATTAATTGCAAATTAAATTAAAACTAAAATAAAAATATTTATATATTGTTTAATGAATGAATGAATTAATTTTGTATTTAATTTTTACCTAAATAGTAACAAAATAGAAATGGAATTTCCGTTTCTAAAATTAGAAACGGATTTTTCCGTTTCCATATATGACTATGTACAATTTCTCTAGGAAATTTAGAAATGGAATTTCCGTTTCAATATTCAAGAAATAGAAATGGAATTTTCGGTTTCTAAATTAGCGACGGAATATTCTGTTTCAATTTTATTTATATTGAAACGGAAAAATATTCCGTTTCTAATTTATAAACGGAATTTCGTTTCAATTTTTCCTATATAGAAAGGGAAAATTTTTCCTTTCTAATTTAGAAACGGAATTTCCCTTTCAAATCCATTTCAAAATTTGAAACGGAAATTCCATTTCTAATTAGAAACGGAAATTCCGCTTCTAATTGAAAAAAAGTCCGTCGCTAAATATTTTATGGTCATGTGGGGTATTAGAAATTTAGAAACGGAATAATTCCGTCGCAAAATTATTAGCGACGAGCATTTTTTAAATGAAAATTTTCCGTTTCTATTCCATCACTATTTCCAAATATCTACGGAATTAGAAACGGATTTGGCCGTTTCTATTTTGCTTTTTTCTTGTAGTGGTTAAATGCACTCACCAAATCAGTGCAAAATGGAGCGTAAAACACACTTGCTTAAAATGTTGATCATCGTAGTTGAATGCTAATGTTCTATGCAAAGAAATTGCAAGTATGAGTAAAGATATAGAATTAGTTAGCTATCATTCTTTAGGGTCAAGGGATGTCTAATATTTAAAATTATTTGAATTTGCTTATGGTTCATGAGTTTTATTCTATGTGTCTTTCATTAATTCCATTGAGAAGTGCTATCTTCTGGTTATTTTTAATTTTTAGTTTTAATACATAAGAGACTACTAAGTATGTTTAAATGTGGTTATACTTTGTGAAATTCCTTAATATGCATGAGTTATGATTTTGATGAAGTCTTTTCTTGAGGACAAAGAATAATCTAAGTGTGGGAGAGTTGATAAATCTATATTTTATGCTTATTTTGAGTTAATATTTGGTTAATTTTACTTATTATAGTGTGATTATTTGATTAGTAATGATTAAATTGTGTTAATTAGGATTTAAGGTAGCTAATTTGCATTTCATGTAGAAATTAGGGTTTTTCTTAGTAAATTATTAAGTTTGCATAATTCCTATAGGATTAGAATTAAATTAAGTTTTGATTCAGTGTTTGGATATATTTTATGAAAGTTCTAGATGTATTTGATGTATTTTTCCATGTTTCATAAGGTATGGAGACATAGATTTTGAATTGGAAGCAACTGGAGATTAAATAAAGCCTAATTCAGTAAGGAAAAGGGCTTAGGAAGTCGTCATGACCGTTACCTTGATTGTAATGGCCTTTATAAAGTGATTGAATTGCATATTTTATTGAAGAGAGCAGGTAACGGCCGTTACCTAATTTGTCACTCCTGTTACGGCATTCCAGCATGTATACCTAATGTAGCATACTTTGGTATTTTAGCTATAACTTTAACTATATAACTCGTATTGAGGTGGTTTAAAATGTTGTGGAAAGCTAACATAAATGATACATTTGATGAAGAACATAATAGTTGATTCATTTATCTTTAAGGGCTAAATTCTCATACAATGCAGCTTATATGCATAATAAAAGAGTAGCAATCCTAATTTGATTACAATTCCATTTATGAAGACTAAATCCTACTCTAATACAACTTAGGACGAATTTTATCCATATAAGGGTGACCTTAAGGCGTGGCTACGACATCTATAACATTATTCATTCATCACTCTTCATTCAAAATACAAAAATATTGTATTCATTACTCGTGCAAGGCGTAGCTCGTGGCATTCCACATTCAACGCATTTTAAGAGGCAAGATTAGGGAGTTTTTAATATCTTCTTCTTATTATTACTTCTGTGTGATATTTATAAGAATGTTTTTGAGTTTTACTTTTGTAATCATGTGATTCTTAGGCTAGATTTTCATTATGTACTAGGATAGATCTAAGTAGCTTAAGGATATATTAACTCTTAAATATTGCTTTAATTTAAGTTAATTCCTTATATATGTGTAACGCCTGTTAAATCATGACACATACACATTATGCATTACATTTTTTTTATATATCATTATCATGGAATTTTATTATGAGTAGGAGTGTTTGGTATTATTAGAGAAGCACTTAATTGAAAAGGAAGTAGGGGCTAAATTGAAACAATTAGAGGTTCAAGGATTATTTGGAAAGGTTAGCACTTCATTAAGGAGTTAAGTGAATATTTGGTAATAGATATTACAAATTTTGTCTAGAATTTTCTTATTTTCAATGTGGCCATGCATTTAGGCATATGTTTGAGCTTGTTAAGAAATAAGATAGTTGCACTCATTTCCTTAGAGAAAACTAGGGATTTAGTTGAGAGAGAGATTGATTTGGCTGAAGGAATTGGGAGTCTAGGCTATAATCATCAACCTCAAGGTTTAAGTAAATTTTTTTAGTAAGTTATTTATGTGTTTAGTTGATTTGAGTTAGGGTTTGAGTTACAAAAATTTGTGCTCTGTTTTTTCTAAAAATTCAGTCTCTGTGTTTTTATCATAACTTGAGTTATAGAACTCCAAATCAAGTTTTGTTTGATTCTAAAAAAAAATTCAGAGAGTCCTCTATAACTTTCATGCTTTAAGTTTGAGCTAAATCTGCTATTAGGATGGTCAAATAGGCCAAACATTGTATTACTCAGTCTATCCACTTTGTGTGTCCTGATATTACTAAAAATTTCATCATTAATTGTATACATGTGAAAATTATGTGAAATACAAAGTCTGTAAAAATATTACGGTTATAAGATCTGTTTGTAATTTTTTAGAGTATTTTGAACTTCATGCATCAAACCTACCAACATTATTATATATATATATGTATGTGTTTTGTGGTTTTTCTTGCATGTTGGATATATGGTAATATTTAGGGGTTAAGAGGTTTGTTTATGTATTGTTTGATAAAATATAGTGAGTGAATGATGTTCATGATGTTAAATTATGAAATAAATTTTAGGAGAACCGGAAGCCGGAGGAGGTGGAGCCAACTAGAGGAGTCCTTTTATACTCTAAATTGGAAAGCATTTTGAGTAAGTAGTTACTAACATATTTATACCCTTGAATTCTCCCTTTATTTTAATGTATATTTGTTATGTGACTTGGTGATGGTAACTTATGTTCCCCTTAAAATATGCGTGTTATTATTGTAATAGAAATTTGAGATATATTATGTTACTTGGTGTAAAGTAACATGGTGATTATTGTGGGTGCATAGATGAGATGTTCATTTTTTTTTTACAATATTAGATATTGATGTTGGAAACGTGTGTGAATATGAGATATGAGCTAGGCGGATTTGACATGCCAATATATATTGAGTTGTGAGTTAAAGATATATGTATATATATCATAAATGGTGAGGATGAGCTGAGTGGATACTACGAGATGTTGAGATGTGATCGTGTTGGTTTATGGACATGTATTGATATATACACATATATATGTATGTTCTCTATATGTTAGCTCTCTATTTATGATATTGAATTGTGGAAATGGTTATATGCTACTTGAAATGTTAGTGGATATGTGCTATCAGGATAAGGATAAGGTTCGAGATATGGGCGTGTCTCAGGCCATATAATAAGACACGACATGTCTTAGTAGAGACATGGGCATGTTTAATATGGCATTTTTGTCCAGAGAGATATACGGGCGTATCTTTAGCCGTGTATTCATATTGAATTTTGGACAGTGAGGTACACGGGTTAAAATACAGTCGTGTTCCAGACCGTGTCTCGACTATAACTTTTATCCGGAAGACTACACGGGGAGAGACACGCCCCATGTAGTCCATATTAAGTTATTTTAATTAATTGTTGTTAATTAATTCTTGAGAAGACTTGTGTATATTTATACTCGTTGCTACTTATTGAGTTGTAAGCTCATTCCTTTGCAATTATTTTCTTTTTCAAGATAACATAGAGATCCTAAGTTGAATTTTCCATCTCCATTAGGCATTCTCAGGTAGGCCAGTGGCGAAAGCATCACAATAACTTTTTTTTTTGGCATTGTACATTTCAGTTTTATAAACATGTTTACCTACTTTTATATAATTAGTTGGGTGTGTTATTTTGTTATAATGTATTTTGAAACTCAAGTACTAATGTTGTATATATTTACTTAATATAAAGTTTCATTTTAATTTAATTCCATGATGGGATATACTATATATATATAATTCATGTATGCTTATTGTGATAGGGTGTGACATTTAGTGGTATTAGAGCGGGGATTAGATTCTTAGGGCATGAAAGCATATTACATGCACACTCCATGGTATGAGATGTAGATTATGAAAATGCATATGATTGATATATATTTAAAAACACATGATGTAGGATGGAAGAGCATAATGCACCTCGCATTGGCCTAGAAAAGTCCTCAAAGTATGTACAAAGACATATAAATATACCTGCATTGAATGAAAAAAAAATCTCAGGCTCCACAGCTGGCCGAAAACCTTTTTATGCCTGAGTTCATTCAGATGATGAAAATAATGAAGCAAGCAGAAAGTTCGCTGGATGAAAATTTTAAAAAAATAAGGAAGCATAATGCTAATGTTTTCACGGGCACCATGGATCTAGCAGTGGCTAAAGAGTGGCTCTGAAGTACTGAGAGAATTCTGGATCGGTTTGATTGCACAACTGAGAAGAAAGTGAGCTATATAGTATTATTTCAACAAAATATGTGGGATTGGTGGGAAACGGTACTGGGGAGCCGTGATATACCAATGACTCTGACCTAGGTTGATTTTTTGAGAGAGTTTGTAGAAAAATACACACTTGTCGTATATCAAGATAAGAAGAAGGTTAAATTTCTTGAACTCAAACAGAATAATCTGTCGATTGCAGACTATGAAGTGCAATTTATGAAACTTTCTAGATATACTCCGGAAGAAATGACTACTGATGAATTGAAGAGAAATAGATTTAAGAAAGGACTGAAACTAGAAATCAGAGAGAGGATAGTGGTGCGACCTCAAATATATAGAGACTTATAACATATTGTATTACGGGCTAAGGAAATAATTGTAGAAAAGACTATCTTGGAAGCTAAAAGGAAGTAGGTTAATAGTACTTTCATTGCGCCATTTCGATTTGGTAGTAAATCTTCATTTAGAGGTTCTAGATCTGGTTCTTAGCGAAATGGATTTAGAGGGCGTGAAATGAGTTTGCCCGGTCGATCAGTGAAAATGCCCTACAGTAGAGGATCAGGAGGCTTCGGAGGTAAAAGAGGTTTAGCTATGTCTGCAAAAAGTACTTTTACATCAAAATGTACCAAATGTGGTAGAATGCATACGGGGAAAGTGTTGGGGAACGAGGACTAATGTATGTTATTATTACAGCCAGCCAGGGTATTTTATCAAGGATTGTCCTATGAGAAGGAGTGATGAACAACCTCAAGTTACCAGACAGAGTAGTATGGGAGAAAATATGCCACAAGCAACTATTGGTCGAGGTAGAGGCAGAGGTAACTGAGGAGGAGGTGTTTGCATTGTCACTCAATTTGGAGCGGTAGGGCAACCACAGAGACAAGCTCAACTGTTTGCAATTACCCGACAAGAAGCTCCTGTAGCACCGGATGTTGTTACTGGTATATTCACTATACTTGATTAGGATGCACACATATTAATAGACCTTGGATCTACGTGTTCATTTATATCTCATGATTTTGTGTCATGTATACATGGCACTATTGAACTATTAGGGTATTTTATATATATCTATATGCTTGCTAGGGGTGTCGTGGGTGTGAATACTGTAATAAGAGATTGCCCTATTATTGAAGATGGTAGTACCTTACATGCAAATTTGATTGTTATTCATTTATGGGAGTTTGATGTAATTTTGGGAATGAATTGGTTATCTAAACATCATATTGTGGTGGATTGCCAAACAAAGGAGGTGGTTATGAATATCTCGGGGCAAAGAAAAGTAGTGATTATAGGAAAAAGAAAAATGGTTTCAACTTGTTTAATTTTAGTGGTCACAGCTTTCCTTCTGATATGGGAGAGGTGTGAAGCATATTTAGCTGCTATAGTTGATACGGCAAAGTTTAGTACGGGAGTGATGGATGTACCTATAATTAGAGATTTTTCAAATGTATTTCTAGATGAATTACCGAAAGTACCACCGTATAGAGAAGTGGACTTTGAGATTGAGACAGTTCCAGGTGCAACACATATATTTATTACTCCATATAGAATGGTACCACTAGAGTTAAAAGAATTGAAGAAACAGTTCGAAGAATTTTTAAAGAAATGGTTTATTTGACCAAACATTTAACTATGGGGAGCACTAGTTTTCTTTGTGAAGAAAAATGATGGAAGTATAAGGATGTATATCGATTACAGGCAACTGAATAAAATAACTGTGAAAAATAAGTATCTATTGTCAAGAATTAATGATTTACTTGATCAATTGAAGGGAGCCACAGTGTTTTCCAAGATTATCTTGAGATCAGGATACTAGCAACTTTATGTGGGAGAGCAATCTATCCCTAAAACAATATTCAGAATGAGGTATGAGCACTATGAATTTGTAGTAATGCCGTTTGGACTAACCAATGCTCCAATTACATTTATATCGCTAATGAACAAGACTTTCCAACAATATCTAGATCAGTTTATAATTGTTTTCATTGATGACATTCTTATTTATTCACCAAGTCAAGAGGAGAATGAACATCATCTTTGGATAACTTTACAAATATTATGAGAAAAGTAATTATATGTTAAATTCTCCAAATATGAGTTCTGGATGGAGGGAATTACTTTTCTAGCGCATGTGGTCTCAAAGGATGGTGTACAGCCAGATCAATAAAAAATTAAAACTATAACAGAATGGGAATCACCTCGGAATGTGACCAAAATTTGAAGTTTTATGGGATTAATGGGATATTATCAGAGGTTTGTGAGGGATTTCTATGTGATTGCCAGACCATTGACCAATTTATTAAGGAAAAATGTACCTTTTCAATGGACAAAAAAATGTCAAAGTAGTTTCAAAGAATTGAAGAAGACACTCAGTACTGCTCTCATTTTAGCATTGCCAACTGGAAACGGAGGTTTTGTAGTTTATACAGATGCTTCTAAGCAAGGGTTAGGATGTGTTTTAATATAAAATGGAAGGGTGATAGCATATACTTTAAGGCAGCTACGAACCCATGAAGTAAATTACCTTATACATGATCTGGAATTATCTGCTATTGTGCAAGCCTTGAAGATCTGGAGGCATTACCTATATGGAGAGACATTTCAAATATACACCAATTATAAAAGTTTGAAGTATATCCACACTTAGAAAGAATTAAATATGAGATAGCAAAGGTGGATGGAACTGCTAAATGACTATAATTGTACAATAAACTACCACTTGGAGAAGGCGAATGTGGTGTCGGATGCCCTGAGTTTGGAAAACAGTGGAACAATGTACGGGAATGGTTAGCTATAATACAAAAAATTTAGTGGCCCTTCGAGCTATAAATGTCTTGGTGAATATTAAAGACAACTATTTATTGTCTACATTACAAGTTAAACCCTTGATAGGAGATCAAATCAATGAGGCACAAATTTAAGACTCTTATTTATGAAGAATGAAAGAGAAGGTGAAATCAGGGAGAAAAAATCAATTCACGATGAGAGAGGATGGTACATTAATGATCAGAGGTCGTGTATGTGTACCCGATGTTGGTGAACCGAGGAAGCATATTATAGAAGAAGCTCATAATGCACCCTATGCAATGCACTCGGAAAGTACCAAGATGTATAGGAATATTAGGCCTTTTTATTAGTGGCCAACTATGAAAAAGGATGTGGTAGAGTTTGTACTAAATATTTAACTTGTTAGTAAGTGAAAGCTGAACATCAGGCACCTACAGGTAAGTTGCAACCTTTAAATATTCCCAAGTGGAAATAGGAGAAGATAACAATAGAGTTTGTTGGCGTTGTACACTTCAGTTTCATAAACATGTTTACCTACTTTAATATTAGTTGGGTATGTTATTTTGTTATAATGTATTTCGAAACTCAAGTACTAATATTATATATATGTACTTAATATAAAGTTTCATTTCAATCTAATTCCACAATGGGATATACTATATATATATATATATATATATATATATATATAATTCATGTATGCTTATTATGAGAGGGTGTGACAATATGAGTTTTATTCTTATGCTTTAATATATTTAACTATAGGGTAAGGTTAAAGTATGTTGAGATCGAGAGAAGATGCATGCTTTATGCTTTGTCGTTTATGTTAAATATTTATACAAGTGTTATGAGACTGAGAGGTGATTAATGCTTAGGACCTAGAATAAGATCTATTAATGTTAACTGAGTTAAGAGACCTTTTAATTATCAATATTGCATGATTCATTATTGAGCTTAGGTTTAATTAATGATTTGTTAGATTATGCTTAAAAAGGCAAGAGTTCATAAGTTATAACTAATAATTGACTTAATTAAACAAACTTATAATTGCTCGAGCACATTAGTTGATGGACATTATATGCATAAATTGAACTTAAGTTAGAGTAATTTGTTAATATTTGAACTAAATGAAAGGTGAAGTTCAAGTACATGCATTTATATATTGATTAGTTAATAATTGTTTGCTTTGCATTATTTAATTTCTTTAGATTTAGTAATTAGGGTTTTGAATTTTAGCTTAGTTTTAAATTTCAATTCCAAATTTAATTTGATTTGTTTAGAAAAATAATTAATTAAATAAAATAGTACTCAACCACTAATCCTTATGGGAACGATACTCTACTTAATCAATATATTACTTAAGTGATATGTGCGCTCACGATAGCATCAATCAGATATTCTCAAAGATCATATGGTAATAAATTTGCCCAATCCTTGTATGTCTTTATCATCTTAGCTAGAACTTTCTTGAATATCATAATACCATGGCTTCTCATCCACTTTCATCTCTATAACAACTTTTTATTTGTAACATGATTATTTTGACTATATTATAATTAGAGGTTTTATAGGCATCTTGGTAGGACCTTCCCATACTAATATTAGAGAAGCTAATGCATTTGCCATTTGATTTTGACTCCTCAGTAAATGAATGAATTTGCATCTTCTAAAAGATTGGACCAACCCTTAAAGATGCTCCATGTAAGATCTTAAACTATGTTCTTTCAAATCCCATTCTTCAGTTATCTAATTGATAACAAACGTTGAATCCCATTTTATCTCTACCTCTATGACTCTTAAAGCTATGAGGGCTTCCCAACTCATATGCTTCATGCTCTGCTTTATTGTTAGTGGCCTTGAAGTTCAGCCTTTTATCTATATGGATCACTTCTCCTTCCGATGTCATGAGAATAACTCAAACCCCTGCTTTGAACTGATTGATAGCTCTATTAAAATACATCTACCATCCTTGCACCTCAATGGCTGCACTCATATCATTTATAAAATCTAACTCAATTTCTTTATCATTGTTAATTGGATTTAGGGCCAGGAATTCTGCCACTGCTCTACCTTTTACCATCTTTTTGGTCAGACACTCTACATCAAACTCTGTTAAGAGCATTAACCATTTAGCCAGTTTGCCAATTAGAGAAGGTGCTTCATAAAGGTACTTTATAGGATCCATCTTCGAGACTGCTTGAATTCTATAAGACTAAAAATAATGCCTCAGCTTCTTTATTGCTCATACTATAGCTAAGCGAATCTTTTCAACTAGGTAGTATTTCTCCTTATACGGCAGCATCTTCTTACTCAAATAGTACATAACATGTTCAATTTTCTCATCTCCTTCTTGGGCTAGTATTGCTCCTATAGTATTTCCTTCAATGGCTATGTAAAGAACTAAAGGACCACCTAGTCATAAAGGCTTTAGGATTAGAGGATTAACCAGGTAATCCTTTAGCTATCTAGCATTGTTCATTCCATACAATCGACTGATTCTTCTTTAACAGCTTAAAAATGTCTCACACACGGCTGTCAACTTTGTAATGAACCTACTGATGAATTGTATCTTACCCAAGAAACCTCTAATCTCTTTTTCTATTTTTAGCGTTGGCATTTTCATGATTGCTTTTACCTTATCCTGATAAAATTGGATCCTTTTCTAGCTTATCATGAACCCTAGTACCTTTGTAGAAGTTGCTCCAAACACACACTTTTTTGGATTCAATCTTAGGTTATTCTTCTCCGCTCTTTATATGAATTTTTCCAAAGCTCTGAAGTGCCCTATCTTGTATCAAACTTTATTATCCTATCATCCATATACACTTCCACTTTTTTTGTGTATTATATCATAAAACATAGCCATGCCATCTTTTGATAGGTAGCTCTAGCATTCCTTAAGCCAAAGGGCATGACCTTATAACAGTAAATCCCCCATTGTGTGATGAAAGCAGTTTTTAACTTATCACACTACAAAAAAACATCATTTTAGTGATGGAATTTTTCGTCACTAAACTGTGACTGCTTACTGACAGAAATGAGAATTAGTGAAGGAACATATCTCCATCGGAAAATTTATTCAAATATTGTAACATCCGTGTCCTAGAACCGGATTACTGTTCATTAATGATAATTAAGAATGTTATTACTGCAGTTAATGAAATTGGATGATTTGAGCTAACTATCAATTGTTTGAATGAATGATTTGGAGTTTACTATTTTATAATTAAGTTTATAATTGATGGAGATTGAACATGTGGAATTGATTTTCAAGAAATATGTCGATGTGATTAGATTGATAATTATTTATAAGGAAGTAAACAATGAGTAAATAAGGAATAAGGTTGGAATGTTTAAAGGGATATGTATATATGTATGTGTGTGTTATTAGATGAAGTTATAAGGATGAAATTGAAAGGTTATGGAAGGGCTAAAGTGAAATAAATGGGAAGTGAGTGAATTAAAAAAAGGACAAGGAAAAGAAGAAGGGTTAAAGAAGTGAAAGAGGGAGTTGTTAGCTTTCAACAGGAGAAAGCATGGTGGGAGAAGAAAATAAGGAGGAGGAAAAGGGAGGCTGTCGGCAGAAGCAAAAGAAGAAAAGAGAGAGGAAGAGAAAGAAGAGAAGAAAAGAAGGAGAAAGGAAAGAAAAGTTGTCTGGAAAACTTAGAACCAGATTTCAGCAAGAAGAAGAGGATCGGCAGGAGAAATATGTGAGTAGTTTGATTCTTGTTCTCCTTCCTTTTTGCTTTGGATTTTTGAAGAATTGTTGAGTAAATGTTGTTTGAATGGTTTTTCTTAGATCTGAAACTTTTTAGTTTGTTCCCAGAGTGTTTGTTAACGTTTTTGAGTAGTATATATGAGGCTTAGTGATCTGATGTTGGAATTTTGAAAATTATAGCCATTTTCTACAAATTTTTAGTCTGTTTTTACGTTTCTGGGTTACAGAAGTGTGCGCCTGTGCGTACAGGTATGCGTCTGATCTCCCCAGAGGCATGCACCTCTGGGCGCCTCTCCCACACACGTGCGCCTCTCTTCAATTAACCGGCGCCTCTACATTTCTTTGTATAGAGGTGTGCGCCTCTATACAAGGGCGTGTGCCTCTACAGAAGAGATGTGCGCCTCTGCAGCTATGACGTGTGCCCCTGCAGCTGAAACATTCACCCCAGCACCCTGATATGCACCTCTATGGCTCAAATAGGTCCCCCGGAGACCCGTTTGACTGGAACCTTCAAAATTTCGACCGGGAACTCGCTTTAAACATTCGAACAATGTACTAGAACAAAAAAATGGTCGGAAATGCTAATAATTGTTGAAATAACCTGAAATTCTTAAGTTTCAGACAAAGAGACTATATCTCTGTGAATAATGGATTAAGAATATCCCCACTGGCAGATGATGCCTTTGCAATAAAGCATAATGCCCAATGATAAATAATGTGAATAAATATATATATGAGAGTATATATGTATATATATATGGGATGAGTTGGGATGTTGAGCTGGCCACTCGTTGATAACTGTCTTTGGGACAGCGCAGGGATCCAGAGGTGCCTTTGGGGCGGATCCTTGTGGTTTATATGTATGCATACGATGATATTGAAATGAAAATGTGTT
>CATIWO010101842.1:0-11696 GCA_949673435.1 Macaranga tanarius | reverse complement strand
CTTTTCTAGGGTTCCTATTCTAAATTGACCATGTGCGTATTGTGATTATGTTAGGTTGCTAGATTTAATTCATTGGTTGTTGTTGAACTCAATGTCATTTTAGGACTGATCAACCTAGAATTGAATCAATACTATGGGCTTAATCGAGAGATAGGTTTTGTAGGAAATAACAATGACCTATTGATTGCTTAGCTAGTTGAGAGACAGTAAAGTGAATCAATATTGATTAAAGGTTATGTATTAAAATTGGTTTTAAAAGACATTAGGTTGGTGAGAGCCGTCAAACTTAGTGTTGATTAATTCTGATTTAATTATAAGTTTATCTGAGAGGAAAATCTATAGTTTCTAAGATCCCTTCAAAATGAATTAAAACTAGTGTAGACCTAGTCGTGTAATCAATCCTTTGAAATGGTCAATTGAGAATAAGGAACCCTAGCTTTTAAAATTTGAATTAAATTTGTGTTTTTACTTTTCTTAATTTAGTTTTTTTGAAATTTCAAACTCTATTTCGTTGTCTAAATAATCAAACATTGTGAGTATTACAGTATTCAACTTCAAATCTCTGAGGGACGATATCTTTATTTACTACTTGATACGATTCTATACGCTTGCGGATTAGTACACATCAAAACGAGATGCCTTAAAAGAAGAAATTCATTGAGAAGATATTTTTCCCACAGACGGCACCAATTGATGAATTGAAACCTCCTCCGGACCTACAAACACAAGAGAAAACTTTGGTTGAGCCTAGGATCTTCGATCCATAGGTTCTCCGATGCTTAAGTTGGAGAAGAGTTTATTCAAGATAATATGTATAAGAGAAATATGAGCTATATATAGGCATAAGGGAAAGGCATACGTAGTCCTATTCGGATTAGGACTAAACAGATACATCTTATTTTATAATTAATCTTCCTTATTAGATTGCCTTTAGGGGCAAGACTCCTAATTAGGACTCTTTATGGGCCTGGACCAATTCTGGATTTATCATATGCAAATACCATCCAAAGCAAACAAATAGCTAATAGTTCACTTTCTTTGTGTGTATGTGTGTGTGTGTGTGTATATATATATATATATATATATATATATATATAATGATTCTGGATCAACCAATTTGTAGACCATTATTAGCTAATTACCTCTTGATCCTGAGCCCAATTATACCATATAGTTTTGATAGTAAGATTTATTTTGTCAATTGAGTAATGAGTGGAGGTAACAGGTACCCTGCCATCTACGTCACCACTGCCAGCCATTATAATAGAAAATTTACATTAGCTCCATACAACTAGATTAAAGATTTATATAATTACTTTCATTATTTAGTTTTGATTGGAGGGTGGATCTAAAACTTCACTAAAAAATGACTCCAGTAATAATAATTAAAATTTATTGATAGTTAAAAGGATATACTTTAATAAAACGCAGTGACTTAATGAAATTATTTTCATTATAGTAGAAGACTTTTGAAAAGTAATTAATGACCCATAATTAACCATTGAGATAATAATGATTATGATGCTAATGATATATATATATATATATATATATATATATATATATATAATACTTTGGAAAACACCATCTTAAGGACCTTGAACTTTTCGATTTTCACTCTGTTAGTCCCTAATGTGTCCTTAATTGAGTCTCTGAACTTTTATTTTTGTAACTTTGACATCCTTATAACTTTGGCATCCTTATAATGACGATTTGAAACACGTGGTTTTAAACGCCGTTAAACGTGAATATTTAACTTGAGGAAAAATCATCTTAAGGTCTCTGAACTTTTCAATTTTCGCTCCGTTAGTCCCTAATAAAAATGTGCCTTTAATTGAGTCCCTAAACTTCTATTTTTATAAATTTGGTATCCTTACGTTAACGTCTGTCTAAATTGAATAGAATTTTCATTGAAAAAATTTCCATGTCAAATGAAATTATATATTAATATCAATTTATTATGGATATTTTTATTATTAAATTCAAATCTCGTAATTTCTTATTATTTTTCTTTTGCTTTTCTTTTTTCTTTTTTTTTTATAACATTCCAAATAATAAATAAAGATCTAGGTTGTTTTAAAATGACAACATCATTGAAATTTTAGTAATTATTTATTAAAAATTGGATAATGTGATAATTTAATGATCATAAAAATAAAAACTAACTTTTTTAATTATTTAATGTACAATTAAAAGAAACCATCTTAAGCTAGTTATTTAATATATAATTTAATTCAAATAAAAAAATAAAGTTAATTAGAATTTAAAAATAAATATAAAAATATACAAAACTCAATTATAATAAGAAAAAATGAAGTTTGAAACCAATATGGAAAGAATGAATAGAAAAATTAATTATTTGATATATAATTTAATTGAAATAAATATTAAATAAATATAAATATGAAATTTCATAACTCTAGTGGTAGGATTAATTTTAACTACATTTGATGTAATTTGATTGGCTCAATTATATTATTATTTAAATAAATAATAATTTTAATTATTATCTATTTATCATTATCTTAATGACATGTTTGAAATAATTTAATTGGTTATTAAAATAATTTAATTAAGATAATAAACTAAAATATTTGATTGGTCCAAATTTTTTTATAAATTTATTAGACTAAAATATGTAATTAGCCTAAATAAATTATTTAATAAACTAAAAATATTTTATTGGTTTGAAAATAATTTATGAAAATTTACATGTCTACAATTAGATTTGAATTTAATAAGAAAAATATCCATAATTAATTGATATTAATATATTATTTCATTTGACGTGGAAATTTTTTAACAAAAATTCTATTCAATTTAGACAGACGTTAACGTAAGGATGCCAAAGTGACAAAAATAAAAGTTCAGGAACTTAATTAAGGGCACATTTTTATTAGGGACTAATAGAGAAAAAATTGAAAAGCTCAAGGACCTAAGATAATTTTTTCTCACTTTTTTCATTAAATATTTGCGTTTAACGCCGTTTGAAACCACACGTTTCAAATCGACATTAAAAAGATGCCAAAGTTACAAAAATAAAAGTTCAGGGACTCAATTAAGGACACATTTTCATTAGGGACTAACGAAGCAAAAATTGAAAAGTTCAACGACCTTAACATGGTTTGTTCTTATAATTTACCTATATGCCTAGACTCTTAGTCCATTTAACATGAACTCTTATAGCAAGGGAATGATGGCTGAGGGGCTATCTGTCCAATCACCAAGTATAAAACTACAGTGGTCCCAAGGATGATGAAGTTTTGTCACATTGGCATGCATTGCTTCCTGAACATCATGTCTATTGAAGTATGCATACATATAATATTCATTGTATGGATCAAAATCTGCAAACTGCAAAACACATAATAAACCAATTATATATGTCTCAATTGTATAAGCTTTCTGTACGTTAAATTAGATTTTATAAAAATAAAACAAGAATTGTATTAATGAACTTACTGAAGCCGTCTTTGGCTTGGGAGTGAGATTTGAATTGTGGCATACATGAGCATATATGTTATAAACATCAATATTAACAGTATCTTCATCTGCCCTATAAGTAGCTACTATGCACTCACTAATGACAAACAAAAATTAACAAGAAAATTAAAATTGCATGCTGCACAAATTAAGAACTTGTAACAGAATCTAAGGTGAACAGAACACCTAAAAAACCGACAGAAATCACTTAGATGCAGATTAAGGTCCCATAGAGGCATAAAACCAAACAGATCGGGTGAAACACAACATCAAAAAGCAATATCGAAACAAAGAGAAACACAAACTCATAGAATTACAGCAGCAAAGAGCAATAAAGAAGCATTTATAGCAAATGACATCAACAAAAAAATAAAAAGAACAGGAAAAAGAGTAAGAAGAAGAAGGAATAACTTACTGAGTGCTTAGGAACTCTGAATAGGTGTGGCCTTGAGGGCGACGGTAGAGAAAATGAGGGCAACGACGGTGAAGGACTAGAGGAGAAGATGAAGGTGACGACTATAATGGGGTTTGAGATAAGGTCGTGGAGGAGAAAAGACAGAGATAGAGTTTGAGATAGGTTTATAAATAAAAATAATAAATAGGGATATTTTTGACTTTATAAAAAATGTAGTTTTAAAACTGTGGAATTTATTTACAAATCCTCACAATTTTTTAAGAATTTAAATTAGTAATATTGAATTCTATAGAATTAAAAAATTGGAATTGAAAATGAATTCTATTAAATATTGATTTGAATTAAACACATAAATTTGGATTTGCAAATGAATTCCACAAAATTTTGTGAAATTCATTTGAACCAAACACACCCTAAATCACAAAATAATCTAATATAATCTAATGTAGTAGTAGTATTAGTAGTCTAATGTTGTAGTAGTAGTAGTATAATTCATCTTCAATAGCAAAATTGTAATATAATTTATTTTCTTTATAACTAAATTAAGTAGTAGTAGTAGTAAATCAAACTACTTTAAATCACAAAACATAAATATTAAGTTCGTAAAGAGTGTTTAAAAATATTCTAATATGTTATAATTCATTTTCAATAGCAAAATTGTAATATAATTTCTTTTCTTTATAACTAATTTAAATAGTAGTAGTAGTTACTGAAATTGGTTTTTAAACCACAAAACATAGATATTAAGTTGGTAAATAGTGTTTAAAAATATTCTAATATGTTATAATTCATCTTCAATAGCAAATAATAACAACAACAACAACAACAACAATAATAATAATAATAATTTATTTTTATATAAATTTTTATAAGAAAAATATAAAATTATTTAATTTTATAATATATAAAACAATAATGTTAAATACAACTATTTAAAATTATTTAATTTTATAATAAAGTTATAAAATGATTCATAGCTTCAAAATAAATTTGAATAATATTTTCATTTAGTTATTTTTAATTTTGAGAAGACTTGATTTTTGAACCAAATTGAACTGAAAGCTTTAATATCCAAACTAAACTAGACCAAAAACTTATAGCAATTTTGGCTTTGTAATTTCTAAATCTTCGACATATCTGACTAATTACTGTGCATTTTGTTTAGGTTTTGGTGATGGATTTGTGTTATTTTTAAGTAAATTTGTGTAAATTTTTATTTTAGATGGGCTATTTATATGTGATTTATTGTTTGTAGGTGTACCTGAGGGGGTTGAAGTTGAATTTGGAGGAAATCATTGACACAGGCAAGGACACGGCCGTGTTACTAGCTGTTTAGTCTTCTAGAGTGGAATAAGGGTTTGAACACGGTTAAAAATACGACCATATAGCTGGCCATGTAACTCATTGGAATATTTGCCTAGCATGAAGACGAGTCAAAACATACCCATGTGCCAGGCCGTGTATGTCATTACTGAATTTGTTTATATTGGACATGGTTCGGGACATGGCTGTGTAGGGGTTCATATTAATAATTCTAGTCAAAACACGCCCGTGTACATTAGAAACATGGCCGTGTACGAGTAAAAGTTTGGATAAAATTAATTTCTTTGGACTCTTATCAGAGGGGGTTTTGAGGAGATCTATAAAACAAGAGCTAGAACTCTTAATAGAGAGGACTTTTGCCAGAAAAAGAGAACTCTAAGAGCGGTTTCAAGGATCAAGGAGTGAAAATTAAAGATTGGGAACTATAAGAGATTGATAATTTCTTTTCTTCTTTTTAATTCCTTGAAATTGGTAATAGATTCTCTTTATATTTTGTCAAACGTTGTTTCCATTATGTTAGGCTAATTTTTTATTCATTAGGGATTAAGGATTCGAACAAGAATTAGTTTAATTTTTCTTTTTATTAATTCTCTATTTATGCAAATTATGTTTATTCAGCTTAATGCATGCTATTGAGCGATTAACTTTAGTATGATTATAGTTGAGATTATGTATTAAGAGATGATAATTTTGATGGAATTATAAACATAAATCTAAGTTAATTTAAGTTTATAGATAAATTGAGTTGACTAGTTTTTTTAAGAGTTGAGTTTATAATTTATAATCTTATTGGTTAGGGTTTGGTAATTACAATGAGAATTGGATTGCAAAGTCTTGATTCATGGGTATAAATTAATTTAATTTGCTTTGAGAAAAGTTTATTAAGACAAAAGATGACTTAGGGTTTGCATGAACATTTGAATTATAAACAGGAATTAGCTAATGAATGTGAGGTGAACTGGCTCCTAATGATTAGTAATTGATTGGTTGTTAAATTTTATGTTAGTTTATATTAGTTTTTGCTCTTAGTTATAACAATTAAAACATTGAATTTTGTAGCCTTAAATAATTATAAAGAAATTAATATGTGATTAGATTATAATCTCTGTGGGAACAATATCTATATTATACTATATATCGGTTTCGTATACTTGCAGATTTGCATGTAAATACTAACAGATTCAAAGAATCGCATTCTCTAAACTAAACTAAAATGTACTTACCATTAAGGATCACCATGGATAATAAAGATAGTTTATGATACCTCAGGGGTTGTAGATCAGTCTAACTTATATTGGAAACTCACATTTTTAGTTTTAATTTGTTTCTCCTTTCTATAAATGATGTGGTTGTTATGTAGGGTGTTAGTTGGTTAGAGACCTTTTGACCTATTATTTGATAATTTTTCACTTTATAGATAAAATTTAGGTATAATACATCCTCATCCCCTTGTACTTGCCATAATTGGTGAATTTAACACTTCAATTTATAATTTTACCATTTTAACACTTAAACTCACCACTTTTTACCTAAAATACATTAATCTAATGACATAAAACATCTACCACCCCCTGTACTTGCCACTTTTTATTAGTTTAATACCTTTACTTGTAGATTTCGATTAGTTAAACTTTTAAGAAGTGGCACATACTGATTCATTATTCCATGCCATATATGATGACATGAGTTTAAAAATTACATTTTAGGCAATTTCAGGTGTTGAAATGACAAAACTATAAGTAGAGGTGTTAAGTTGACAACAAGTGACAAGTACAGGGGGCCGCATATGTATTATGCCCAAATTTTACAAAATGATGAGGAAGAGTTACTTAGTAAGCACAAGTGCAAGCCTATATCTAATTCTTATTTCTTTACGACACTTGTGAAGGCTGATTGGCACTTGGAATTAAAACAATTGCTTGCAGAATTTGTTGTCTTTTTACTGAGCTCATTTGGTTGCGCCTCCTCTTAGGCCAAGAGATCACCGTATAATATTTAAGCTAGGTACATGCCTAATTTTTATGCATCCTTATTGTTATGCACATGCTTATAAGGATGAAATTGAGTGACAATGTATAAATATGTTAGCCAATAAAGTGATCTTGCCTAGTCAATCTTTTTTTTATTGTCTAGTGCTAGTTAGGGGTGTGCATCGTTTTCAAGATGACCGAACCACAATTTAGTTCGGTTTGATCTTTCAGCATTTTTGATTTTTTAGAATTGAACTAAAATTTAGTTCGGTTCAGTTTTGTAAATAAAAAATTCGGTTAATCGAATTAACCAAACCAACCGAATTTTTATTTTTATATATTTCAATTTATTTTTAAAAATATATATAATTTAATATGAAAATACAAAAATAATTATTAATTTTAAAAATTTCGGTTCGGTCGGTTCAGTTTTCAATTTACTCAATTCAGTTATTTCGATTTGGTTCCCAAAACCAACTGATTGCACACCCCCTAGTGCAAGTGGCTAAAAAGCTAACAATTCTTGATGTTTTTAAATTAATTATTATTCTTTAAATGTCCGGACTATCAAGGAAAAATTTCTAATTCTAATTATTGATGCTAGAAAAATTGCATAGAGCTTAATTTTGAGCAATGTTAGATTTATTTTTTTGGTTATTATTTGTTTTGCATGTTGTAGGTACCGAGATTTAGCGCTTTCCCAAATATTTAGCGTGTTCCCAAATATTTAGCTACCACATATGGACTTGAGACTTGTCCAACCTTTCGGTTGGCCTCTATTTATGTTACATTTATTATAATTATATGCTTTTAACCTTTCCCTTATTGCATGCATTTCAACATTTTTATTATGCAATTTACTTATGTTTTTCCATCGAATCACATACAATCAAATTACTTACAATGATTCAAATAACCAATTACATATAAGAAAATAAAATATTCAAAGAACAGGGGAGGAGAAAAGAATACAACCCAAAAGATAACAAAAAAAATAAAACCTACTATAACTTATTCTAAAAGAAAAAGATAAAAATTACATAATAATACTACTTCGAATAATTGAGTTTGTCAAAGGATCAACTTAAGTTCACATTTAATCAACATTGAATTTTCTTATTAATTAATATTCATACGCTACATTTAATATGTGAATCCTATTAACAAGTAATTTGAATTTTCTTATCAAGTATTATTATTTTACAATAAAAAAATCCAAATTCATAGAAGAACATACCTAGAACATCAAACTTAAACAAAATAATTTATTTGTTATTCTATAGAAGTTAACAAATTCATAAACAAAAACCCCTTACACGCATTTGAAGTCACAAATATAAAATTCAAGAAAAATATAGAAGTTATAGAAAATATAGAAGTTATAGTTTCTGAATATTTATAAGAATGTTACAGATGTTGTGTTTTGGGTCACAGTCATACAGCAGAAAACAAAAACTTAAAACACCCAAAACCCTTACAGGATCCAAGTAGTTCAATTAGATTAATTAAAACCAAGTCCAAAATCTTACTAAGATGAAATCAAAGGCAAGATAGTTGGAAGGATAAGAGGGGTTCACTCCGGTGACACCCTACCTCGAGTCTTTTATTTTCTTCTGTCGGAATATAGACACAACTATTGAGCAACGTCCTCTATTGGTATCCACACGAACATAATACCCAAAAACGATGCTGGTGTGCTAGCACCACTTTCACTATTTCTCTCTGTGTGTTTTTGTCAAAAGAACGTATTTTTTTTGAATAATGATGAAAGATGGTATGTATACTTAAACCCTATATGATATATATATATATATATATAGACACATCATCTAGGGTTTCAAAAGTATTTTCAAATACCAAAACTCTTTTGGTATATCATTATCCACTTTATTTAAAAGGATTTATATCTATATATATCCTAAAATAATTTTAGATATATATATATATATATATTAAATTTAATTATGATAACTATTACCATAAATAAATTATAACTAAATACACATAAGAGAGAAAACTATCTTATTGGGCTAATATGCCCAATATCCATTTTGGGCTTGTTATAAGTATGTGACCCTGTAGGTTCACACAACGTTGGCAGTGGGCTTGAAATCTCATTTGTAGCCCACAAGTTATAAGTGGCCTCTAGCAAGACATTATGACTACCCAAGTCCTGTGAAGGTCGGTAATCCGATATAACCTATTTAACAATAATATTACAGTCATCCTTAATAATTCAATCACATTATTTTTCAATCTTAATTAGATTGAAATTAATAACTCATTATCAACTGATTTTAAGCACAACCATGTATTTATATTCAGTCTAATTTATCGAGAGGCCTATAGATATCTTTCTCATTATCAGTGAGAGACAAATTCCTTTTTGATCACTCATATTCCTCACATGATTCATTTTATATCTAACAACAATCTATTATATCATCCTGTTAAAGATAATATTAGAATGTGTCAAAATATAAAACTCATCATGCAGGACTCTATGATGATCTCAGGTCAGAGGACTAACATAATATCATTATGATAAGAATAACTTATGATAATTATTCATGTAGTATTCTCATAGTGGGTCAATCTAGTACATCCTATGTACCTATGACTTGACTTTACATACCTTATACATGATTAGTAAAACATGATCATCAGTCAACCTCATACTAGTCTTCGTTCATTATTTTTCCATAATAATGATCGACTAGCGATGATTTAGAATATAGCTCATTTTCATCTAAGAGTTTTACTATCAAGTCACACACTTGATGATCTTATATAGAATTAATTATTCATGGAATTTAATAGAGTCAATATGATAAAGATATTTCTTTATTATAATGTAAAATTGACAAAGTCACAATATGGCCATAATACAATAATAACAGAGCCAACTATCTAATCGTAGAGGTGTTTGGCCTTATGAAGAGCACATTGCCCGAATAGAGCGATGTTCATCCCTTTAAAATCAAATGTAGTAAACTATAGAAAAAAAAGAATACACAAATCTTTCTTTTTTAATTATAAATCTAGTAATAACTCTTTAAAGAATCAAATAAGACTTTTTTAAAAAAACTTCTTAATCATAAAAAAAGGCAAAAGAACTAAAATCAATGAAATGAAAGTCAAGCAAAAATTCATTTGAAATTTTTTTTTTAAAAAAATGAAATAAATTGCTTTTTTACAGAGTGAAGCAATTCTCAAATATATACTAAAATCTAAAGTGACAATTTTCTCAGAAAAAATTGAAAGAAAGAAAGAGGAAAGCATTACACAAATGAAGTCAAAATGAATAAAGGAAATTATTAAAAAGAATATAAAAGCTTACTGTAGCCCTTATGAACTCCAAAATGGCGGAATGGCAAAAGTTAATTCCATTAAAGGAACCTAAAACCAATTAATTTGTTAATTGAAAATTAAACTTTTAATTGCCTTATAAGTCTAATTCATTTTAGTTTTAAGTCTCTAAAACTTATTAAAAACATGAATTTTCTATCCTGTTGCTTGTCTTTACTTTTCTCTCTTTGATTCTAGTTACCCCTCAATAACATCTATGAAGTGCTATTTATAGAACCCCTAAAATGGAGATAAATCCAATTTTTATTAATTTTCAATCCCTAGAAGTATCATCATAGGGTAGAGCTTTATCATATCCTAATTATGTTAGTTGTGTGCCCTAGGCTAATTATTTTATGGCCATATTGTGACTTTTGTCATTTTGCATCTTAATAATAAAGAGGTATTTTTATCATTTTGACTCTCTTATATTCCATGAATAGTTAATTCTGTCGAAGATCATTAAGTGTGTGACTTGAAAGTAAAACTCTTAGATGAAAATTGAATTATATTATAAATCATCCCTAGTCGGTCATTATTATAGAAGAATAATGAACGAAGACTAATATGAGTTTGACTGATGATCATGTTTTATTGATCATGTATATGATGTACTAAGTCAAATTATAAGTATATAGGATGTATTGGATTGACCCGCTATGAGAATACTACATGGATAATTGTCATAAGTAATTCTCATAATAATGATATTAGTGAAAGGAATCATGCTATGCAACATAAACGCAGTGGAAGGACATACCCAACATGGGTGAAATTTCAAAAATTTCATTGCATAGCTCTTCATCAAATGAAGAATTCCAATCCCTAAGATCCAATTTGTAATTAACACATAGCTAAAACAAACACACAAGCATGTATACACAACCACATAGAAGTTTAAGTTCAAAAAAACTTACAAACTCCTCATGTTTGAAGAAGACCATAATAGTTTCTCCAAGCTTTGTGTAGAAGATTCAACTCTTGAATCACATGCCCTAGTCACCCAAGTGTGTGACCTCTAGCTTAAAACACCAAGCTCCCACCAAGTCACCTTCTTGCCTAGATCAAGTTAGAAGCAAGTTCCCACTCAAGTGACCCTCACTAAAGACTTGCTCTAAATCAATCACCTTGCAAGAACACTTAAGGATTTTGTGTTG
>CATIWO010101812.1:0-10325 GCA_949673435.1 Macaranga tanarius | reverse complement strand
CTTAATCTCTTCTCTGTGGGACGATACTTGGACTTATAATCCTATATTATAACTTGACCCGTATACTTGCGGAATTTTCTTCATCAAGTTTTTAGCACCGTTGCCGGGGAAGAGTTTTAATATTAATAGTAGCTTGATATTGTTTTATTTAAACACTTTTTCCTTTAGTTTTTACATATTGTTTTTCTTTTCTTATTGTAGGTACTTGGTTTATGCGTCAAACTCGAAGCCTTGATTATGATATTGAATAGCTTAAGGCACTCGATCCTGAAATTGAAAGAACATTCCATCGAAGGAAATGAGAACAACAAGCAACTATGAATCAAGGGGATGAGCTGAATAATAATAATGGTAGGGGAGTCAGGGCCAACAATAATAATCCAAATAATGTCAATCGCTTCCTCAACCAATACCAAAACCCAATTTCCAATAAGACCATGAGAGAGTGTTTAAACTCCAATATGCAATAAGATCAGAATCCTATTGTGCCTCTGGCAATTGCGGCAAATAACTTTGAGATCAAACCTTCCATGATTCAGATGATCCAAAGTTCCCAGTTTCATGGACTACATTTTGAGGATCCCATTGCACATATGCATAGGTTTATAGACTATTGTGGAACTTTGCGTATGAATGGAGTGCCTTCAGAAGCTATCCACCTTATTTTGTTTCCTTTCTCCCTCACAGATAAGCCAGCTAGATGGTTTGCAGGGTTACCTTCCAATTCTATTAGAACTTGGAATGAGATGTACACAGTCTTCTTCAATAAGTACTTTCCTCCTGCTAAAGCTTTGAGAATTAGAAGCGAGATAAATTCCTTTTTCCAGACGGATGATGAGTCATTATTTGAAGCTTGGGAGCGGTTCAAGGACTTACAGAGATAGTGTCCTTCGCACTTGATTCCTATTTAGGATTTAGTGCAGTCTTTCTATAAAGGCATTAATTCGATGGTGAGATGCAATATAGATGCAGCTTATGGAGGCTCAATCATGAACAAAATACCAGAGGAGATTCTTGATTTGTTTGAAGAGATTGCTACAACTCAACACCTGTGGAATAATGAAAGAGCCATGATAACGAAGAAACAAGGTGTGATGGGAGTTGACGGGCTAACTATGGTGACTGCCAAGCTTGATGCCTTGGCCCACAAGCTGAAGAAGATGAATGTGAATGTTGTGTCTGCAACTTCAAATTGTGAGTTGTACAAGGGGGATCATGGGACAAATGAGTGTGTACTCATACAGAATGTGGAGAGTGCAAACTATGTACAAAACAGAGGTAACCCCTATAAAAATTTCTACAACCCATCTTGAAGGAATCATCCTAACTTTTCATGGAACAATCAAGGGGACCAAGCACAGAATAGGCAACCACCGCCAGGTTTTGGAAGCTCAACTTTTTTGAATCTATATCAATCAGCTCAACAGGATAAGAATTTATCTTTAGAAGGTAAGCTGGACAAGTTCATGGACATGATGGACAAAAAGATGAATCTTCAAGAAGATTCAAACTGAAAGCTAGAGGCAAGGGTGGAACAGATTCAAAAAGATACTCAGTTGATGTTTAAGACTCACTTTTCCTCTATTCATAACCTGGAAGTGTATATGGGCTAGATAGCTAATGCCCTAACATCACGTAACTAAGGTAACTTGCCAAGCAATACTGAAATAAATCTGATGGAGCAAGTAAAAGCCATAATCCTAAAAAGTGGTAAAGAGTTGGCTCAGCCAAAGGAGTCCAACTCAATCAAACTAGAGCAGACTAAAATTGATGATAGTTCAAAGGAGGCAGTGAACAAGGAAGACTCATAGTCTAAGGAGAGCAGAGTAAGAGTATACGAGCCACCTATTCCCTTTCCACAGAGACTAATGAAGTAAGAGTATGATCCTCAGTTTTCAAAATTCCTGGATATGCTGAAAAAGATCCGGGTTAACATACCATTCATGAAAGCCATTACTCAGATGCCGAAATATGTGAAGTTTCTTAAAGACTTGATCTCCAATAAAAAGAAGCTTAAAAAACTGGAGACTGTCACTTTAACCAAGGAATGTAGTGCTCTCATATCAAGTAAGCTTCCACGTAAACTACGACACCCTAGAAGCCTGACCATTCCATGTGAGATAGGGAACATGCAGTTTTAGAAAGCATTATGTGATTCAGGTGCATCCATAAACCTCATGCCCCTATCCATTTTTAAAAAATTGAATTTGGAAGCTAAAACTGCTAGTATGACTCTTCAGCTGGCATACCGCACCATGAAGAAACCATTGGGGATTGATGAAGATGTGCTGGTGAAGATAAAAAAATTTATATTCCCTATTGATTTTGTTATTCTTGATTTTGTAGAGGATGAAGAGGTGTCTCTGATTTTAGGCATGCCATTTTTATACACTTCAAAAGCATTGATAGATGTGCATGAAGGAACTCTCACCTTGAGAGTAGGGGAAGAGAAGTGTGTATTCGACATTTATAAAGCGAGTTGGCAGCCTGTTGATGGAGATTTCTGTATGTGCCTGGATGTAGTAGACAAATGTGTGGATGAAGTTTTTCATGCTCAAACTTCAACTGTTGAATATGTTCTCCCAGTGGAGGAATGTTCAAGAGAAGTTACTAAGCCTAACCCCTCCCAAAAAGACCTTCCTATAATCTTGAACATCCAGCCCATAAAACCCTCTATTATTTCACCACCTACCCTTAAACTGAAACTCTTACCACCTCACCTCAGAGATACCTTTCTAGGCAATAACCAAACTCTACCAGTTATTATCTCTTCCAAACTCACCTTTGAGAAAGAAACTTTACTCGTTGAGATGTTAAGAAGAAGGGTGAAGGCTATTGGGTGGCAATTTTCTGACATTAGGGGAATAAGTCCATCCTATTGCATATATAAGATACTGATGGAGGAAGGGTGCAAGCCTACTATCGAACGACAGAGAAGGTTGAATCCAAATATGTAAGAAGTGGTGAAGAAAGAGATTGTCAAGCTTCTTGATACATGCATTATATACCCAATCTCTAACTCTAGTTGGGTGAGCCCTATTCAGTGTGTGCCAAAGAAAGGGGAAATAACTATAGTGTAGAATGAGGAAGGAGAGTTAATCCCTACCAGAGTTGTCAGTGGCTGGAGGGTCTACATTGACTATAGGAAGCTCAACAATGCCACGAGAAAAGATCATTTTCCCCTGCCATTCGTTGACCAGATGCTTGAGAGAATTGTAGGCCATACTTTCTATTACTTCTTTGATGGCTATTCGGGATATAATCAGATTGCCCTAACTCCAGAGGACCAAGAGAAGACAACGTTCACCTATCCATATGGCACCTACGCCTATAGGAGGATGCCCTTCGAACAATGTAATGCTCCTGCCACATTTCAACGTTGCATGACAGCCATCTTCTCAAACTTAGTTGAGGATATCATGGAAGTCTTTATGGATTATTTCTCAGTGTTTGGGTATTCATTTAAAGGCTACCTCAATAACTTGGAGAAGGTGCTGGCAAGATGTGAGGAAATAAATTTGGTGCTCAACTGGGAAAAGTGCCACTTTATGGTTAATGAAGGTATAGTATTGGGACACAAGATCTCAATAAGGGGAATAGAGGTTAATCGTGCCAAGATAGAGACGGTTAACAATCTAAGTTATCCAACTAATGTGAAGGGTGTTAAAAGCTTCCTTGGACATGTGGGATTTTGCAAATGCTTTATCAAGGATTTTTCTAAGATTTCTAAACCTCTTTCTCATCGATTGGAAAAGGATACCCCTTTTGAGTTTACTAATGAATGCAAATATACTTTTGATAGGTTAAAAAAAGAACTCACATTAGTACCTATTATGGTACCACCAGATTGGAGCCTTCCATTTGAACTGATGTGCGACGCTAGTGACCAAGCTATAGGAGCTATGTTGGGATAGCGCAAAGATAATAGGTTGCGTATTATTTGTTATGCTAGTAAGACTCTCTTCGAGGCATAACTTAACTATGCCACAACAGAGAAAGAAATGCTAGCTATTGTGTTTGCCTTTGATAAATTTTGGTCTTACCTCTTAGGATCAAATGTGACTTTCTATACAGACCATACAGCCATCAAATACTTGCTCACCAAAAAGGATTCTAAGCCGAGACTTATAAGATGGGTTCTACTCTTACAAGAATTTGACATGGTATTCAAGGACAAGAATGGATCCAAAAATCTGTTAGCAGATCATTTATCTAGAATAGAGAAAGAAAGGGACGAAGGCTTGACCATCAAGGAAACTTTCCCTGATGAAGCATTACTTACTCTTCAACATGCATTCATACCATGGTTCACATATATAGCAAACTTCTTGGCTTGTGGACAAGTTCCAGCGGATTATGGTTACCAACAGAAGAAGAAATTACAGTATGATGCTCACCATTATATTTGGGATGAGCCATTCCTTTAAAAAATATGTAGTGATGGGATAGTGAGAAGATGTGTACTGAATGAAGAAGTATATGACATCTTACACCAGTGTCATAGCTCCCTTTATAGGGGACACTATGGGCCAAACAAGACAGCCTCCAAGGTGCTAAAATATAGGTTCTTTTAGCCCTTGATCTTTAAGGATGCTAGAGCATTTGTGAATAGCTGTGATAATTACCAAAGAAGTGGTGGAATGTCAATAAAAGATGAGATGCTTCAAACGGGAATTCTAGAAGTTGAACTTTTTGACGTATGGGGGATCGACTTTATAGGACCATTCCCTTCATCTTAAGGGAACAAATACATTCTTGTATTTATGGATTATGTCTCTAAGTGGGTGGAAGCACAAGCCTATATTATAAATGATGCTAGAATGGTGTGTAGATTTTTGAAAAAGATCTTTACAAGATTTGGAACACCTAGAACCATCATCAGTGATGGTAGCAGCCACTTTTGTAACAAGTATTTCGATACCCTTTTGGCAAGATATAATGTCCGACATAAAGTCTCAACTCCTTACCATCCGCAAACTAATGGGCAGGTGGAAGTATGTAACCAAGAATTGAAACGAATCCTGGAGAAGATAGTTGGGCACTCAAGGAAGGATTGGACCAGTAAGCTTGATGATGCACTTTGGGCTTATAGAACAGCATACAAAACACCAATCGGTCTGTCTCCGTATCGCTTAGTGTTTGGCAAAGCCTGCCACCTACCTGTTGAATTGGAACACAGGGCTTATTGGACTATAAAACTTCTAAATTTTGATATCAAGAAGGTCAGAGACAAGCGACTTCTCCAAATGAATGAGCTGGAAGAAATCAGGAATTTAGCCTATGAAAATGCCAAGCTTTACAAAGCCAAGACAAAAATGTATCATGATACCATGATTAGGCCAAAGAACTTCAAGATAGGAGATAAGGTTCTCTTGTTTAATTCATGAATCTGCCTTTTTCCTAAAAAAACTCAAGACTCGCTGGTCTGGCCCTTTCACATTGATTGAAATATTTCTATATGGGGCCGTGAATATCCAAAACAGCAAGGGGGAGACCTTCAAGGTGAATGGGCAACGACTGAAGCTCTACTTTGGAGGAGAGATACCACCACCTATACATAATCAAGATTTGCAAGAGGCCACTACATCTCAGCAAAGTGTGCCACAGCAATCTTCATTTGACATGAACATTAAAGAGCAAGAAGAAGTCATACTCAATCTTGAGTATAGTATGGCACTTATGGATGCAAGCGATACATTTACCTCAATAAAGCTCCCTACTATTTCTTGCTCCATTTCTCAATTCTCTTTCTCTAATATATTAAGTGATTCTAGATCTTTCATTAATCTGATGTCTTCTCTTGATTGCAGTGATCTTCAATTGGGACCTTTGAAACCAATCAATCTCAGTCTCAAATTGGCTGATGAGTCCCGTGTGTATCCAAAAGGGGTGCTAGCAGGTCACTGTGTGGGATTTCACATTTTTCATAAATTTTATGGTGATAGAACCATATAGGGGTGTCAATCCGAGGATGATTTTAGAAATGCCATTTCTATATACATCAAAAGCCATATTCGACATTTATGAGGGCACACTTACACTGAGATGCGGTGGCCTAAGTCAAGTACATGACATATTTAAAATACACTTAGTAGCTGAGTCCCCCAGACCTAAATTCAGCTTACCACATGAGCTCATAAAGACCAGAGCAATAAGTTCAGGGTGGTCATGGACTCTCCCTCCACCTTAGAAATGCACCAGCCACGGTCTAGCTTAGGACCAAAAATAAACAAAGTACTTTTTGGGAGATAACCCAAGCTTTATTTATTTGTGTGTCATTTTTTTTATTTTTAGTTTAACTGTTACACCCCTACACCTCACGAATCTTTGCTCTCTATGCAGAAAATCACAAAGACTGAATTCATATGCAGGAGGAGCTTCGCATGGTTAAAGACTTAATTCGAGTCCTGCAACTAAAGGGAAAATTAACACAGGGAAGTTTTTATTATTTTTATTTTTACTTGTGTTGGCATTTTGGCATTTTCTTGTGTGTGCTTATATGTATTAATCTGATTCTGAAATTTAGTGGGAAGTGGGACCCTGTGTCATTTACTTTTAGTGCAACAAAATGTTTTTATAAATGCAATATTATTAAAAATTCCCATGTAGCACGGGCATGCTATAATAAAGCACACCCGTGTAAGTGGGTCTGTGAGGTTAAAAAAAATATGCCATTGACACGGGTGTGTTGCTTGTGCAACACACCCGTGCCAAACTTGCATGGGCGTGCAATATGTGTAGCACGCCCATGCCATAAAAGCCAAAAGCCTTGCATGGGCGTGCATGCAAACCACACGCCCATGCCATAAAATCCAAGATCACCATTTGCATGGGCGTGCATGGTGTGTTACACGCCCATGCAAGCATGACATGGGCGTGCCATGCAAATCACACGCCTATGTCATGTAAAACAAATAGAATTTATATGGGCATGTTATTCCCTATGCACGCCTGTGTCATCTGCACTAAAATCCAACACTGCACTAAAGTCCTGCAATGCAATAATTTCCAATACTGTACTACATTAAGGCCGGCCCTCTGTTCCAAGTCTTTCTTCAATTCCTAACACTCACATGTTTTACATCTTCTATTTTTTTTATAAATACAAAGCCACTCTTCACATTTCTCACATTCATTATATTTCTTTAATTTCCTACTCCATTCTCTGCATACTTTCTCATCTCCATTCTCTATATATTTTCCTACCGTTTTCTTTCAATTTACTTTCTCTTGCATACATTAATATAAGTAATATTCATAAGCAGCCTAGGCAAGCCACCACCTCCACCACTCAAACTTTTCCGCCCAACATAGAATTCCAGAGCCTACTTCAGAAAAATGATTTTCGCATTCTATCACAAAGGAAGGTTTTGCCCAATAAATATATGGATGAGGATACACTAAAATCTGTTGGGATATGGGAGGAAGTAGATATGTATTTAAAGCACATTGGATGGAAAAAATGGGCCGCATTGAGGTATCCTTCTTATAAGACATTAATTTTTGAATTTCTTAGCATGTATACTTATCTTGAGGATAAAGAAATTATTCACTTTCGGCTAGGAAATAAAGCTTTTTCTCTAAGTGTCTATGATCTTAATGATGCTTTTTAATTGCCTCGGTTAGAAGATAATGTGGGTGGATTTAACAAACATGAATTTTAGTCTCAAATCACTGGTTTAAATGAACGATATAATCCTAGAAATGCCAAGGATGCAAAAATTGTGTCTCATGCCCTTAGATATTTACATCGTCTTTTTGCTCATACTATTTATGGATGAAAGGAAAGTGATAGTGTGGTTAATTCTAATGAACTTATGCTATTGTATTGTATGGTTAGTGGGCACAAAATTGACATGCCTACTACTTTTTCACTTAAACTTCATGATGTTAAGCATGGGCATGGTGTTATAAAAATAGGGGGATTATCACTGCTATTGCTAAATTTGTTGGTTTTAATTTGGAGACTCTGCCCTACCAAAGTGTGGTGATAGCCAAATAGGATTAACTATGATATGGAATATGGGTTTAATTCAGTATGAGGGTCAAAGGCCAGTGTTACGTCCTCATAAAAGTGGTGCACAACCTCCTCCTCCTGTACCCAACGCTGTCCCTTCCTCTAGTGTTCCACCATCTGCACCGCCACCTTCTATTGATGATGTAGTGTCTTGGATGCAAAATTTCGACACTCAGATGAGTGGTGTGGAAAGCATGTTGGGTCGGATAAGTCATGATATGAATGCTTATTTTGCTCACCAAGGTTTCATTCCTCCTCCGTATCCTGCAGTTCCATCTCCATCTGATTCATTTGTATATGCCCCTGATGAAGCCCATGACCGAGACTCAATGGATGGAGCCAATTGATTTGGCTATTGTGTATTTTATTTCGGTTTCTTATTTATTCATATTCTCATGTTGCACTGTTGTTCAGTTGTTGTCTTGTGTATGGTTTTCATTATTAATTTTAATGTATGTGTTGCTCATTCATTGTTGTTATGTCTCTATTTTATATTGCTCTATTTATGTTTTTCTTCTCTGCATTTATTAGTAGTATATGTACTATGATCACGCTTGCAAACTATTGGGGACAATGTTCGCACTAAGTGTGGGGGAGTATCTCGTTCTCTTTTATGATCTTTTATATTTTATAGTTTGTGTCGTTGCTAATTTTTTCTGTCAATTTTAAATAATTAGTCCATAATTAGCATTGTCATTATTAATTCTCCATATTTTTATTTTTGCTACTTGTTATAATTATCAAATTTGTATATTAAATTGTAATTTGGATAGTTTAATTGATTTAGTATTTGATTAATATTTATAGTATGAGATTTAAAACTTTGTTAATCATTTGAGAATTAGACTTTTTAATCTTTACTCAACTTAAATATATACCTTTCTTTTGAATTATTGAAAGGGATTTGTAGATATAACTTTTGTAATTAAGGAGATTTTGATAGATTTTTGTTATTAGAAAAAATTATCTTCTATTATATGATAATTTAGCTATTAAAAAAATGCCTACAGTTCTTGAATAAAGAATTAGGCTTGAAAAATAAGCACAGAAATAAAAGAGATTAGAGGAGTAAAAAGCTTTCAAAGCCAAAAATAAAAAGCTTCATTCTACTCTAATGCTCAAAATTGAGTAAGAGTAATCCAAAGGTACTTAATAGCGGTATTCATACTTAGTAATATGAGAACGGTAGGGAATACTAAAGTTGGGAAGGATTCTAATCCCATAAAAAAATTAAATAAATAAAAAATAGTTGTTTATCATACTTAGTTTAAAGGTTGACTAATAATAAAAATTTGTTTGACTTTTCTTGATTTATAAGTTTTAGTTACAAATTCTTTTTGAATAGTTCATTCGGAAGGTATGCTTCACTTGGTAATATTTATAGTCTTGTTCTTAAATTATTAATTTAGTTTTACTGAATAGTACTTGTATTAATTTTATACTCTACTGGTTGAACTATTTTAAATTCTTTTTAATGTATTTATTTTGTAATTGAGGTACTTGCTTGAGGACAAACAAAGGTTCCAGTGTGGAGAATTTGATAATTGCATTTATTTAGTAAAAATTAGGTTCATTTTAAGTATGATTAGTTTAGTTTTTAGTTCATTTTAGGTAAATAATTGCTTATTTTTAATAATAATTAATAGAATTGAATATTAGGAAATATATGTTAATTAGTTGAATATTTAGGCATAATTAATATAAATTAGGATTTTATACTTTCTGATTGGTTTTTATTTTATTTTGTAGGTATTAGGGAGACACGGTCATGCAGATTGCCTTACACGGGTGTGTCATAAAAGACAAAGTCAAAGTCGTCAAAATTGGAAGTTGCACACCCATGCGATCAAATTGCACAGCCATATCACTATATGACAAAAGAGAAGGAAGGCACGCCCATGCCATTTTCTTTGCACGCCCATGCAACCAAACCACACGGCCATGTCATTTATTTTGCATGGCCGTGTACCGTGTTTAAGAAGGCTATGTACGGCCATGCTACTTGAAATTCATGGTCGTGCGCATGAAGGACAAAGAGGGAAGAAAAATTCAACCCTAGTATCCTGAAGACATATATATATATCCAGCAACCAAGTTGTTGTGGAGTCGACAAGAATTTTAGGAGCGGACATAAGAAAATTAAGGAGCTGATTATCAAGGATTAGGAAGTTTCATTATTTTCTAATCTTTGTATCATTATTGATGATTTCTTTAGTCGTTTATTATTTTCTTATATTTTTCATCATCATGATAGCTTAGTTTTATTTTGTGCTAGAGTTATCTTAGTAACCTATAGATATATTGAATT
>CATIWO010101765.1:0-37566 GCA_949673435.1 Macaranga tanarius | reverse complement strand
AGAAGTAGCGCTGTATGGATGAGAAAGAGGGATGAAATGAGCGTACTTAGAGAAACGATCCACCACTACATAAAGAACTGATTTGCCCCCAACCTTGGGCAGTCCCTCTATGAAATCCATGGAAATATCAGCCCATATTTGTGTTGGAATTGAAAGGGGCTGAAGAAGACCAGCTGGATGCAGATTTTCCCATTTGTGTTGTTGACAAATAGAGCAATTTTGTAAAAAATCCCTAATAGAGGCCTTCATACCTTTCCAATGGAAATCAGCTTGGACGCGACACATTGTTTTTTGAATACCTTCATGAGTGGAGTTATGGATACTAGAGATGATGGAAGGAATTAGAGAGCAATTAGTTGGAAGATATATCCGACCCTTATACATCACAAGACCATCTGTAATAGCCCAATTGGAGTCCGCAGCCCCGGATTGAATTTGCTGAACAAGTGTTGTCCATTCTGTTGATTGAAGCATCTCTTTCTTGATGTCATCCAATAAGGTGACTTGAGGACGTGAAATTCCACAGAAGCATAGTGTCCTCATAGCGTCTAGACAATGCATCAGCTGCGCGATTTAAAGATCCGGCCTTGTAATCAACCCAAAAATCAAACCCAAGCAGCTTGCTAACCCAATGTTGTTGGGGAGAAGTAACAAGTTGCTGCTCCAACAAGTACTTAAGGCTATAGTGATCAGTTTTGACAACAAATGATCTTCCCCACAAGTATGGTCTCCAATGTTGGACTGCTCTAGCTAAACCAATCAACTCACGTTTATAGGCAGGCAATTTCAAATGTCGATCTCCTAGTTTACGGCTGAAGAAAGCAATTGGGTGCCCTTCTTGCTGTAAAACAGCACCAATCCCCATTCCAGATGCATCACATTCAACTATAAACTCAAGTTCAAAGTTTGGTAGTTGCAAAACTGGTGTAGTGGAGAGGGCATTCTTTAAATTTTCAAAAGCTGTGTCAGCAGCCTTGTCCCATTGAAAAGCATTCTTCCTCAGCAAGTTGGTTAATGGAGCAGCCATCACACCATAATTTTGTACAAATTTACGGTAATATCCTGTCAAACCAAGGAATCCACGTAAGGCTTTGGCAGATTGAGGGGTGGGCCATCCTTTGATTGCTTGGATTTTGGAATTGTCCATTGTTACACCCTTGCTGTTAATGACATGACCCAAGTAAAGGACTTGGTGCTCTCCAAAGGAGCACTTAGATCGTTTAAGGAAGAGCTTGTGTTGGCGCAGCAGCTCAAAAACAATCCGCAGGTGATGCATGTGTTCTACCCATGTTTTACTGTAAACCAAAATGTCGTCAAAGAACACTAAAACAAATTTGCGAAGGTGGAACTGAAATACCTCATTCATTAAGGATTGAAATGTGGATGGGGCGTTTGTGAAACCAAATGGCATAACTAGAAACTCAAAGTGGCCACGATGAGTTCGGAAGGATGTCTTCTCAATGTCTTCGGAAGCCATACGAACCTGAAAGTACCCTGATTTTAGATCTAATTTTATGAAGTACTGGGCACCATGAAGTTCATCCAATAATTTGTCTACCACGGGAATGGGAAATTTATCCTTGACAGTCCTGTTATTGAGCTCCCTGTAGTCAATACAAAATCTCCAAGTACCATCATGTTTGGCCACCAATAGAACTGGCGAAGAAAAAAGGGGAACGGCTAAGACGGATGATTCCTTGTTCCAGCATTTCTGCACATTGCCTTTCTGCACATTGCCTTTCTATCTCATCTTTTTGC
This sequence comes from Macaranga tanarius, assembly GCA_949673435.1. Taxonomy (NCBI): domain Eukaryota; kingdom Viridiplantae; phylum Streptophyta; class Magnoliopsida; order Malpighiales; family Euphorbiaceae; genus Macaranga; species Macaranga tanarius. Next base: position 35,808 of record CATIWO010101765.1, on the reverse strand, counting down.
AGATGTGGGTAGCGATAAGGCCCTACAACCACTGGTTCTGAACCTGATATTAGAGTGATTTGGTGATCACAAGCTCGGGAATGGGGAAGTCCCTTGGGCTCTTGAAATATATATGTAAAATCAGCAAGGAGCCTTTGCATGGCTGTTGCATGAGTCATTTCATCTTGAAGCTTATGAGCTTGTAGGGATTTTTCCCTCTCTACTTTACCTTGCCAAGTGACTTGCTTTCCATTCAAGTGGAAGGTCATTGTTAATGTGCTGAAATCCCATAAGATTGGGCCTAGAGTGCTCAACCATTTTACTCCAAGAACTACATCAAACCCATCCAATGCTATCACAAACAAATCAGCAAAGAAAGATTCAGAATTGACCTGTATTTGTACTCCCTTATAGATCCCTCGGCTATGTACTCTTTCACCATTTGCAACAGCTACCCGCAGTCCCGATTTGATTTCCATTGGGAGTTGCAATTGGAGGGCAGCCTGTTCGCTTGTAAAATTGTGCGTGCTTCCTGAATCAACAAGGATCAGTATTGATTTCCCTGTTGCCTGCGCCTGTAATTGCATAGTTTGAGAGTTTTTTATTCCAGTAATTGCATGGAGAGAAATCTCGGGTTCCAAAGAAGAGGGTTCTTCATCTTCCTCTTGTTCATCCACTAGGAGGCATAAAAGTTTCTTACACTTATGCCCTGCTGAATAAAGTTCATCACAATTAAAACATTGTCCCTTCGCCCTGCGTTCTGCCATCTCAGCCCTAGACAAGCGTTTAATAGGCGGGGTAACAGCGTTGCTTCCTACACTGGATGCTGATTTGGAATTGTTGACCGTTTGTGGTTTCAGTGCTCGGCTGGTTGCTGAAGATGGAGTCATTGTTGAAGATGGAACCGTTACAAGTGGGTTTGGGGCTGCCCATGTTGTTTGAGGCCGCCCTATATTGATACTTCCACGGTTAAGTTGCAATTTTCTTTCAAAAGTTCGAGCCAAATTCATAGCGGTAACCAGATTGGGGGGATTTTGCATCTCCACATCCACCCTCAGAGTTTCCACTAATCCCGCAGTAAACATGTCAACCTGTTGGTTTGATCGTACCGAAGTTGCTCTTGCAAGGAGGGTCTGGAATTATCGTTGATACTCATCTACAGTTCCAGTCTGTTTGAGATTGATTAGTTCGCCTAATGGATTGCTTGTTAATGGGGGCCCAAATCCAAGAAGACAGTAAGATTTGAACTGGGCCCAACTAAGCCCGGGTTCCTCCTGTTCCACTTTATAAAACTAGAGCTGCGCCTCCTCTGTCATGTGGAATGCAGCTAATCCTACCCTGTCCCTGTCCTCTGTCCTCTGTCCTCTGTCCTCTGTCCATTGATTGCTGAAAAATTGTTCACATCTATACAGCCATCCCAAAGGATCTCCAACTCCATTATACGAAGGAAATTCCAGCCTGCTATATTTGGGAACAATTGTTGTTCCTTGGATAGCAACATGTGCACTAGATGATTCTGCCAGGTCTGATTGGCGGTTGCTTGTGGTTGTTGCTCCTTCAGAATTCTTTTCCGTGCTAGAAAAATGTAACTCCAACAAGCGCCTCAATTCTCAGATATCGTCCTTGATCTCACGCACCTCTTGGCTGCTTTCCAGTAGTTTGTGCTCTAGGTCATGAACCTTAGTCTTCAATTGCTCAGAGTCACCCATGACGGCTGTCTCTGATACCAAATTGTTAAGGGCCCGTAAATAGGATCTCGTCACAGGTCGGTTAATGGGAAGATTTTCTTGCTTTCCCTTGTTCCTTCATTTCTTCGAGGAACCTATAGTGATTTGTTAAAGAGATCACCAACTCTCCTCTACTTTCTTTGATTTGGCTGAAAATTATCAATGATTTTATTGAATATCAATTGCTCCTTTATATAGGAGTTACAAGAAGGTAAAAGTCCCTATTTAGGAAGACTACTTACTATAGGAAATAATAATAATACTACTGGCCACTGTCTTATTAATAGAAAATATTACTGCCTAATCAATAAAATAGGAATACTGAATTGAACACCCTTTATTACTGCTGCTTATTACTGAATTGAACACCCTTTATTACTGCTGCACTCTTTATTACTGCTGCTTTTTACGGCTATATTGCTTTCCAATAAAAGCATCCACAACATTATTTTAGTGCGGTGGAGATGTGGTTGGGGAGTATTGTATGGTGGAAGTGAAATTTATTTATTTATTTTTTCATGAATGTTGCATGGGATTTATAGGAGGGGTTTTTGTTAAAGTGCATTCTTCTTGTCATGCATAACTTGCAATTTTATTAATTAGTATCTTTTTCGTTCCTTTGTCAGCTCAGTGCAAATGATACCTCTGTTTACTGCCTAATTAGGTTTTAGTCCAGAGTTTGTATTTATCCGGTCTTAAGATCTGTCATTTATGTGCTATGGATTAGTTTAAAGTTGATGTCTGACTATTATGTTGCCCATGCTCGGCTAAGGTTTCATGGGACCCATTTGGCGGAAATGCCATTCATTGGTACACGCCACGTATATAGGCGTCAAGGGATGTGCCGTCGGCTTTTTAGCGCCATTGAATCAGTAAGTAATGAATAGTAATTATCGGTTTCACATCTATCTTTTCTCCGAGTTACACTTTTCCTGCCTTCTTTCCAAAAATTGGCACTAATTTCTTGCTTTTCCAGGTACTATGCTCTCTGAAGGTTCAGAACTTGATTATCCCTGCCATTTCCGAACTTACTCAGACATGGACTGGGGTTTTTGGTTTCAACACTCTTGATGAATCACTTAAGCAAGAATTGAAATCTATGAATATGTTGGTGTTCCCTGGAATAGACATGTTACAGAAGCAGCTATTGGAGAAAGAAACTGTTGATGGAAACAGAACTATGTGCACAGGTTTGGGTCAAAATGCATTCTGGTATTTACTCAAATTCATGTATATCTTTCTTCGTTTAACACTGCACTTCTTTTGATAGGTTTGAAAGGATCAGAATTGGAAGATAGTCCATGTGTGACACCTGAGGTGGCAGCTAAATCTGATATTGATTGTTCAGCGCATGATCTTAATGAATGCGATAATGGTTGTTTGGAACATGCCAGCAGGGCAAATGATGAGGTGGCTACTTCAAATTCTGATTCCCAATGTATGGGTGTTCCTATGGATAGTACTTCTGTGATGAGTAGTTCTTTAGATTCATCCCATGAACTTAAGAACACCCTACCGGTCAAGGAGATGGTAAATGCAGATTTTGATTCAGGGGATAAGGTGGATGAATCTGCTACAGAGAAAAGTCTCTGGGTCTCTGACACAAGTAACAATATGCACAAAATGGATATTAAAGCAGAATCTGATTCTCCTGCTGAAGATAATACTCATTCTTCTATCCGCGGTGATGTTCCTTTGACAAACTGTGATTCCCAAGGCCTTGTTGTGTCTTCAGAGGATTGTTCTGCAAAGAATGGTTCTTTGGATGCTTCTAATGAACTCAGAAATGTACTCTCTCTTGAGAGGTATGCATGTGTTGATTCTGAATCAGGGAACAAGTTAGCTGTATCAATTTCTGACAGTAAATGTTTCATTAAAACCGAAGTGGCTTGTCCTGTTGAAGATGACATTCGAGAGAGTGATATTGTGATTGGTTATGCGTTAAATCTAAACGAGTCTGCTTCTGATGTAACTAAAATATCAGTCTTAATAGAAGAGGGTAAATCTTTGGATTGCCAATCAGAGGGCAAGTTTGCTGAACTAGCTTCCAAGAAAAAACGTGACTTTGACTCTGATGCAGACCATGGTGCAAAAGGGATAGAAACTAAGCCTGTAGTAGATTCTCCTGTGGTGGATAAACCTCAGTCCGAGGGAGAGGACTCACAGGCAGTAAATGCTGAGATGGCATGTCCTGAAGCTGTTCCTTCCATAGAGCTTGCTGCTGATGATAAATCCACGCAGAAGATGGATGAATTTTCTTGTGTGCCTGAAGCTGTCCCTTCAGCAGAGGGTGTTGCATGTCCTGAATCTATTCCTTTCACAGGGGCTGCAACTGATGATAAATTCACACAGAAAATAGATGAATTATCTTGTGTGCCTGAAGCTGTCCCTTCTGCAGAGGATGTAGCATATCCTGAAGCTGTCCCTTCCGCAAGGGGTTCAACTGATTATAAATCCACCCAGAAGATGGGTGAATTTTCAAGTGCACCTGAAGCTGTCCCTCGACTCCCTTCCACAGAGGGTGCATCTGATGTTATGTCCACCCAGAAGATAGATGACTTTTCAAATGTGCCTGTTTCTACGTTCAATGGTAGTGATGAGAGTTCCATGCAAATTAACTTGGGTTCAAAGGATAGTCTGTGAGAGGGAATCAAATTACTAGAGGCTCCAGTAGTGGTTTCTAAAGCAAATACTCCACATACTCCTGATAATTTCAGGACAGTTGCAAGTGAAGGAAAACTGATTATTGCTTGTTGATATCTGTGCTACACTCCTGCTCAGTCTTCTTTCTGCAAGTTGTATGTCTTCTCAATGTATAATTTTCCTATACACCAGTGTTTCTGAAGTGGGGTGCTGTCGTCTAATGCTCTCTGACTTGGATTTTTATGAAGAAATTATAGGTTTTATGATGAAAAGTAGCAATTAGTCCAGGTAAGCATGATTTTAAGGTTTATGGGTTAATTGGTGGGAAGTATTTGGTGCCAGTGCAGAAAAGAAGAAGTTATTGTACAAGAAATTTCAGGGAGATCACCGGGCAGATAGTTGAAACTTTTGTGGGTCAATTTTCTCATGCCTTTCAGCATGTATATATATCCAAATATGCTGCATTGCAAATTTGGAGTTTCGCTGTGGGTACTGTATTAATTCATTTTTATGTAGCAACACCCTCCTATATCTATGTTAACTTGTCACATGACATAGGCGCTTGCAGACAGATTTTGAATAGAATTTTTTTTGTAAGTACAACCTTTGTTCCATATGCCAGCATTTCTTGTTCATATAATCAGCTGCAAATTGCTTATTTGAATCTATTTCGACTGAACTCCACTCCCTGAAGCAGCAAGTTCATTCATTAGATGTTACTTTTGAAAGACTTTCTTCCAGGGTTGTTGTGATCTTTTTTGCATCTCAAAGTTGAATGATGAGATGGGGGATTTTTTTTTTTTTTTTTGGAGAGCTAAGCAATTCCTCAGTAGTAGCCGGCAGCAACCTTAAAGCTGCATTACAGTTGTTTCTTTACCAATTCCTTTATAGTTGTTGAATGCTGATCCACCGAGATTCCCCTGTTGCTAAGTTTGTTATTTTATTAAGGAATCTTGTTCCTGTCTCCACGCTTGCGGAAGCTGCATTGCAGAGACATGGAGGCACGTTTGTTTGGTAAGACTTGGAGTTTACTTTGTATATGGAGTCTATAAATTTGTGTAGTTGTATCCTTGGCTCCCAAATCCAACACACTTGGAGCTTCAAGGTAGATAATAGATGGAAGGAGAGGCAGTGGATAAGTACACAGGTCTAATCCCATACCTCTGGCAGGTTGTCCATCGAGTTAAACGTAGATGGGGATTTCAAAGGCTTGCCCCAGATGAGCCAAGCGGGAAAATCTTGAAATATGTCCAGAGTTTATAGTAGTTTCTGCTGCCCAAAATCCTGATTCATGCGGCCCTGGCTGGCTGTACGAGATTTAGAATGTATATTCTGCTGCTTTGTGCATCATCAGATGCAAGTGTAAATGTTCAATGTGCAATTTCATGCGTTTCGTAGCTAAATCTATTGCTGAATATTTGGCATATGTTCCTTGCTTTACCACTCCACTATTTGGGCTGCATATTTTTTGAAATTTGATAAATTCTTTTAAAATTTTTATCAATGGCTAAAATGATTCTATTATATGAAACGACGTCGTTAGGAGGGCAAGTAGACAAATACCATGAAACGCTGCTCCGCTCCTCTCCTCTCACGCTGTCGAGCAGCATGGAGTTTTCAGTTTCTGCTTCTCGCCTCCATTGCAGCACCTCCTTACCTTCCCTAACCAAACCAAACCTCACTATTTGTTTCAGAAATCCAGTACCCGTGCGTATTCCGTATCCAATCTTCCCTTCATCTCCTATTCAAATGAGCAACTCCTCTCTCCACGCCGTTCCTAACCAAGACAACGGCTCCACCGTATCAGCCTTTCCTTCTTCTTCTTCTTCAAGTCACTCTCTTACCCTAACCCTAATTTTTCACTTATCTTCTATCGATTTTAACTAATTAATTAAATAATTAATCTTTCTGATGTTTATTAATTCTTTTTTCTTTCTGTGAGGTGGAAATGAAGTTCGAATTGGCGAAGTTAAGCGAGTGACGAAGGAGACTAATGTCTCCGTCAAAATAAACTTGGACGGTACCGGAATTTCTGATTCTACCACCGGAATTCCATTTCTTGATCACATGCTAGATGTTAGTCCTCTCTCTTTTTTCCTTCATGCACACTTTACTCCCTCCTACTTCAATATTTTAGCATTTTAGTCCGTCTATTGTTAAAATATCAGTGAGCCAGTGATTACACTGTATGCTAAGGTAAATCTAAGAAGTGTTTTAGTAAATAATCCTTTTTTTTTTTTTTGGTTATGTTGTTGTTTAGCAACTGGCTTCCCATGGGCTGTTTGATGTGCATGTGAAGGCGACTGGAGATATTCATATTGATGATCACCATACTAATGAAGATGTTGCTCTTGCTATTGGAACGGTGTGCTTTTTTTTTTGGTATTTGGAGCTTTTTGTTCTGCAAAATGAGATTTACTTTCTGAATTTTTTCTTTTTTAATTGCTGTGCAGGCATTGCTGCAGGCACTTGGTGATAGAAGAGGAATTAATCGATTTGGCGATTTCTCAGCTCCTCTTGATGAGGCTTTGATACATGTTTCATTGGTATGTTCTGTGCAGTAATTTGTTTTAGAGACTCATAAATTATTGTACATTGACTAAAAAAAGTCTGTTGGGATTATTGTTGTTGAATTTTAGAAACGGGTCGATTTATGTGTCAGCATTTGCCATGATATGCTTGACTTTCATAACATTTAAGTTGGTAATATTTAAGTAGGCTGATTGCAACTTTTGAAGGTCTCCAAGCTTTCCTTGAGCCATATGTATTTATAAAGGTTATGTAATATCAGCTAGTGGTGTTTTAGAAACAGCTAGCCTTACGTAGGAGAGAGTTTTTGGAAATTGAGAAGGATGGCATCCAAGATTTGGTTCTATGATGAGAATGCTTTTTAATCTATGATATGAATTGAGATACATGCAGTCCTTTTGGCTTCGTAGTGTTTGTGCCCTAAAATGCTGTATTTGAAGCAAAACAATGCACGTGCATCACATTATTTTGTGACTTGTGATGGAGACTTTGGCTCCTATTAGAACTATGACATGTTTGGCTTTTTCAAATATCTATTGTGTTAATTTGAGACTTATTTAATTTCAGGATTTATCTGGACGGCCGCATTTAAGTTATGATCTGCAAATTCCAACTCAGAGGGTTGGAACATACGACACTCAGGTGCTTTACTTGACTTCACTGTTGGAACAAACAAAAATTCCTAGTTTCTTTATTTTTTACCCAATTCTTGAATGGTGGTTGGATTTGACTTTCGAGATGATGAGTAGATGTCTTATAGTGCTCAGCTTTAGAAATTCTTGCACATTTCTATGACTTGAGGTGTTGGGTTTGCTTCTTCATGTTTCCAAATTTAACCATTATGGAAATTCGGCGATTAACTATCATACCCGTTTATTTGTGTAGTTGGTGGAGCATTTTTTTCAGTCTTTGGTGAATACTTCTGGTATGACACTTCACATCCGGCAGGTAACATTATCAAGATGTTTTTCATTTTGCTTGCTTGCTCACCTTGATTGGTATTTATTTGGTATTGCTACACTATGGTTCATACTGATGATTTTCTTTATAATATTTCACCATAATTGTTTCAGTTTTTTCAGTTCACTTTTGTTGTTTCTAAGTTTATATTAAACTATTGTTTTGAACATAGCTTGCTGGGAAAAATTCTCATCATATTATTGAAGCAACCTTCAAAGCATTTGCCAGAGCTCTTCGACAAGCAACAGAATATGACCCTCGTCGTCTCGGGACTGTGCCAAGGTTTGATTTATCGCCTTTTAAGAAGTTATTGCATTGGTAGTGGAAGCATATCTATTTGTTAACCATATTTTGCGGGTATAATTTTGACTCTAAGTATAAGAACTAGTTTGTTTGATAGTTGTGCAATATTTTACAGTAATAGAATATGATCACTTTCTACATTATTTCCTCTTCATCTTTGTTTGTGAAATTTGATACACTATCTTATTATAAGAATTCCACAATTTCATAAGAACGTTACATGATGAGCTATGAGTCATGTTTTCTGACTCTATATATTTGGCATATTATTAGCATGTCCATTGCTTATTAGGCAGCCTGTTGAGATCATTCTAAGGACTTCTGAAGTCCTGCAGAGCTGTAACTTTTGGATTTATGGGAACTTGCCACTTATGAATTTTTAGTATTATAATTTGATGACCTCCAAAATTGTGCGTGATTTTGATTTGCAGCTCAAAAGGTGTACTGTCACGAGCTTGATGCTTCTTGATCCTTGTGGGAATGATGATTTTGGTGCATACGTTGGTAAAATGTGTTTGGGTGATCTCTTGACGGTTTTGGTTGCTTTAGTCAGTTGAGCAACACTAATGCGAAACTATGCAAGAATGATGAAGTTTCCTGCGGTATATTAAAGTTCTCCTGAAGTTTGTCTGATATTGGCTGCACAATTAAAGTTATAAAGGACAGAGTTGCTGTCCTGTCACGACTAGTTTGTATCCTGTGAACTTGTAAGATTTAAATAATGCTGTATGTCAAACAATGTATTCTTTTTTGTTATCACTTAAAAGAAAAGGTGATCAATAAACAATAAATTCTCTTGAAATGATGTTGAGAACACGGATCTTAATTGCATTTGTTGGAAACGTATTTATTGATACTTCTGGATGAGTGGCCAATTGTGCACTCAGCACTGCGGTGTTTGCATTTCCAGAACAAGTTGTCCGTGTTACAAATTATGTAATTGTGTTTTGTCTATCAGACCCTGTCCTATCATCGGAGATACACTTGTAATACCAAAACCTTTTTCCAAATTGATTGCTAAAATTCGGCAATCTGCCTGATTCGTAGCAATCTTGAAAGCATTTTTCCTCCCTTTTACTCAAAAAAAAAAAAAAAAAAAGGTTTGTCAACCACAATCAAAGTACAATGTAGCTTTCATCTTGCTCAAGTTGCTCATGTACTACAAAAATTCTTCAACTGCACTTAAATCATTCAATATCTCAGACTTGAGCTCTTCAGGAAGCGGCGCAGATGGACCAGCCTTAGAGTAGAAACTGGCCAGGGACCTAAGTGCTTTTTCTAGTTCAATGTACGATTCCTGCCATGAACGAAGCAGATAAAGAATCAATGACTTGTATATAATCAAGTTTTTCAACTCGAACAAGTTACTCAAAAAGACATACCTCGCGCACTACCTTTTCTTGTCCTCGCCAACTGCCCAGATACTCTCTAATGGACTCCTTTGCAGCATCTGCAGTTCGTCTAAATTTGGCAATATCTTTAGCATCTTCATTTAACGACTCGCGCAGTGTCTTCACAACCTCTCTTGCTGACTTCAAGTAAGCTTTAGGCAACAGTTTCCCAGATTTAGTTTCCTCATTTGGATCAAACAAGGACTTTATAGCACCAAGAACTCCATCATCACTTGCACCATCCTCAGCACTCGCTGGCAATGGCGTTGAAATGCAGTTCAAGTTTAGAATTGTAACAAATGAAGCGCTGAAGACTAGAACGTCCCGGCGACTCAAAGAACTCGGATTGTTAGTTGGGTAGTTACAGTAATTGTTGGGTATAGAGGTTTTTGTCCTTGTAGTTTTGCAAGTAACAAAAGGGCATAGCTTTACAGGAACAATCACTGCCATTTCTTGAATTCTGCTGCTCCATGCACTTTAGCAGCAGTCTTCAGGTTTCAATCTCTGCCTCTCAAATCTTCTTTTTATCCAAATAGGACACAACTGGTATTTAACACAATCATCAGAGATATATTCGTACGGTTCACTTATACGATGACGTTTTCAATACACTGTAAATAAGGTGTAAGTGTAAAAAAGCTGAGTAAGCTAAATTTTGGCTAATTCAAACTTGATTCATTTATAATTGAACCAATTTACTTTTTATTTGATGTTCATGAACGATTTATAAATTTAAACGAACTAATTTTTTTTTTTAAATTTTAAAATAAATTATTATAAAATTATAATTTTATTATAATAATATATTTTTTAAAAATATTTTTATATTTATTATAAATAAAAATTTATATATAATATTTTAAATATTAAATTATTAGTATATTAAAATTACAAACTAACTAGTCGTGGATCCACTTGTTGCGCGGATTGTTTATAAAATAAGCTTTAAATATAAAGGTTAAATTTACAATATGTTTAAATTAAATTATATATATGAAAAATATAATATATAAAAAAATAAAAATAAATATTTTAATATATATATATATATATATATATATATATATATATATATAAGTAGTTTTATAGTGGTTGATACTAAATAGAGTTTTAAGTTAAAATGAGATTATTTTAAATAAGTAATTAACTAAATAATTTGTATATATTTTTTAGAAAAATATTGTGATTATTTAGGAAAATATTGTGAATTTTTAGAATTGAACACATAAACTTATAAAGTTGAATACTAAATAAAGAGGAGAGACACGTGTCAAAATTTTAACTTAATGATTTTAAAGATATATAAATAAAAATTTATATATAATATTTTAAATATTAAATTATTAGTATATTAAAATTACAAACTAACTAGTCGTGGATCACGCGTTGCGCGGAATATTTATAAAATAAGCTTTAAATATGAAGGTTAAATTCACAATATGTTTAAATTAAATTATATATATGAAGAATATAATATATAAAAAAATAAAAATAAATCTTTTAATATATATATCTATATATAATTTTATAGCGGTTGATACTAAATAGAGTTTTAGGTTAAAATGAGATTATTTTAAATAAATAATTAACTAAATAAATAATATGTATATATTTTTAAGGAAAATATTATGAATTTTTAGAATTGAGCACATAAACTTATAGAGTTAAATACTAAATAAAGAGGAGGAAGGCGTATCAAAATTTGAACTTAATGTTTTTAAGGGTGATAATATATATATATATATAGATTTACAAACTCTTATTTAAAGTTTTTACGTGAGTTTAAATTATACAAATTTAGAAATTTTCTCAAGCAGACTTCCCATTCTTTTATTAAATGAGCTTTAATATACAAGTTGGAACCAGTTTTTAATGAGATAACAGCTCACAGCGGCTCGGTCGATTATGATTCTAAACTATCAATTTAAAGTTGGTTGCGTCTGAGCATCGATACTCTCGGAGTCTTCTCAGAGCAGAAAACCTAAAATCGGATTCAATATTTCCCGAGGATGACCGGTGGGAACCACCATAAATCCTACTTCACTAAACCTTCCTCCTCCTCTTCCTACCACCGCAAGTCACGGTGGGAATCCTCTTCAGCCGCCACCACCACCAATAATCCATCGTCGGACTCCAAATCAAATGACCAGAGATCCCACACCAGACCTCCTTCCAATACAAATCCATCTCCGAATCCTAATAAAACCAACGCCGCTGGTCCATCACCTAAACCTACTCCTCCTAATGACTCAATTCCTGCTCTACCAGGTGGTCCTGCGTTCCCCTTCCGTGACCTGACTTTACCGCCGCCACCACTGCCTCCTCCTCAACCTGCCTACGGCTTTCACATGCTTGAGCGTCGTACAATCACCCTAGCCGACGGCAGTGTACGCTCTTACTTCGCGCTATCTCCAGATTACCATGACTTCCTAGCTCTTCGTCCTCCTGTATTCCGGCGTTTCCCCCATCCTGCTGCTCCCCGCTTCCCTGCAATGAGCCCTGAACGCTTAGGGTTTCGTGATAACCACGATAATAATAATAATAATAATAATATTCAAAATCAGACCAAGAGGAAATTTAGTGGTGGTGGTGCTGAGGAGGAATTCAGGTACGGGAATAACAATAATAATAATCTGAATGGGGTTTATTTGCCAGATCATCATCGTCGTCGCGGCGAGTTTATGGCTGGGACCAGTAGTAGTAGTCCTTTGAGAAGAAATTTTGGTGATGATTCTAGAGCCGGAAAATTTATGAGGGCTGGTGATAGTATAGGTGGAAATAATAGTATGAATGCTAATAGTAATAGCAAGCATCTTCAAGTGGATCAGATTAAGCTAAATAAGGCGTTTTTGCATTTTGCTAAGTTGATTAACGAGAGTGAAGCTGAGAGAAAACGTTATTTGGAGAATGGGAAGCAAGGGCGCCTTTCGTGTATTGCTTGTGGCAGGTTTGCTTCATTTAGGCTCAATTTTGTTATTATTGTTATTTTGCACTGTGATATGCAATCTTTTGTATGACATTTAGATTGGTGTTAAAGGATGTTTGGTTTAGTTTTATTTCTAGGGAGCGGCTACATGAATTAGGTTACATTCTGCTTTTATGTCATGTGTACAGATAGGGCTGTGAAGGTTTGAGTCTTAATTAGGAATTAGATGAACTATTTTTGAGATACGCAGCCGTTGTAATGGCATTTGATTTTTATACTGGTTCTTTAGGTGACTTGCAAGTTTTCTCTTGTTTTGATTTGATTTGATGAGAATTATTGCCTTGGCAGATGAGAACTATTTTCAAAGTTTCTGTTATGGCATTCTCATTCCAGATATTTATCAGGTAGGTTAATACTCCATATTTACTTGAGTTGATTATTCTTGATAGGGTCTCAAGTTGACCTTATAGGTTATAGTAATACTTCATTTGTTTTGATGGTGGTCCATGATTGGCTCAAGTAACTTATACAATATTTTGAAAATTAAATATTTGATACTTGATAGCTACTTCATTTTGAAGGGGCTATAATTTTCTTGTTCAGAAACTTTTTGGGCCAAATTTAAGACTTCATGTCACATGGTGCTAGGAATGTGGAGAATAGTAGGCTAGTTAGAAATCAAGGTTTTTTCGAATTATTTGCAATTTAAATAGTATAGTTAATACAACCTCAGTATTTCTTTGCCTGTTTTCTGTCATGGCTTGTCTTTCTGTTTTTGTTTTTGTTAGCAGTTGAACAATTGTTGTTGGAATTTATAAAATTTTTAAGCTTCGATGCTGAGTTGGGTTTTATGATAATTATGAATGGTAGTGGCAATATGTTTTCCTAATAGTTCAGGAAAAGTGTCTAATATCATTGTAGATTTAGACATTCAGTGTACCTATGAAGGTCAATGTTGGTTCCTTGTAAATCAGACTTGCAAAACAACTGTAAGCATTGTCTTTGCCTATATGCTTTGTGTGGAATCATCATTTGTGTGCTTTTACAAATGGGAAAAAATAAGTTTCTCATGGAACGTTTATGGCTTCATTTCCTTTAGTGCCTATTTTTGAAGTGCTTATCAAAATATGCATTTCTGCTTTGATGAATCAAGTTTCATTGATGTGCATGAACTTCATTACATTTACGCACTTTTATTTATTTATTTTTATGAGTCTTAGCAGCCTTCCCTTAACAACTCTGAATTACCAGTTGCGCATTAGCTATCCATGGATGGTTGATGCGATTTTAATATATTTTGTTTATTTAGAAACTATGAATGGAAACTAACTTCATCTTGATATACCATTGTTTGTTCGTAGCCGTCTGTATGGCTGCTATAAGTTCTAATGTTTTGTTAGTAATGAGCTGAATTTAATATTCACTTATAAAGTCTGCCATATTTGGCTAGTTGGAGTGCAGTTGGCCTAACATGGGTTTTCAATTTTTTATCTAATCATTATGAGCTAGTAATATTGACTTTATGTTCTTTTAGTTGAATCTATTAAGAGGAAGCTTGCATTCATCGGAAGTTGGCTTCTCTCCTTCCCCCTCCATCTCTTTCAAATATTTTCAGTTGATGCGCATGTGCATTTTTTTAGGTTCCTATGTCCATATTATTTATGTAAGATTATTCTTGTATGTCAATTGTGAAATGGTTTGGTTCTTTTCTTTTCTTTAATTAAGGTAACTTCTGGTTTGAGTACTTCTGTATGTGGAATCCACTTTTATATGGAACTTGAGGCCTGAAGCTATCCTTCTCATTCATTGTGCACATCCTTTTGCAAAGGTTGCTTGCAAAATTTTGCTATTCTGCAGTTTCTTTGAGCAAGGGGCTCGATCCACATATATTAGTTGTATTGTCACTTGAATATCACCAAGGTAGTTTTGCCAATTATGCATTAGACAGGTTCAATGTGGCTTGAGTTTTCTTTGTTTTGTTTAATACTGCTTTAACCTTTACTTTGTTGTGGTTTTCTACAATGTAGGAGGGCTTTGATAAGTGTAGGACTTTTCCTTTCCGTATAATTATTATAAAATTTCTGTTTTAGTAGTGAAGTTGCACTAACATATGGCATATATCTATCATCTTTTCCTACATTTGATTCCCTTTTGGTTTCTTTTTTGTATTTTATATTTTTCATTGTGTTTTGAGCAAACATATGACAAGACATGTGTTTTGAGTACAATTTTGATCCTTTAGTCGGTTTAATTTGAGTGCTTCTCTTTTGGATGTTGATCTGAAACAAGATAAGAAATTTTGTACCTACAGTAGCTTTACCATGTCCATATGGTAGGTGGACATGATGAATGGAAAGTGTATGTGATGTCATATAACTATGCTTTCTGCTGATGTGTATTAAGCAAAAATTAGACTTGGGGGGTAGAATATAGGCAGTGATGAAGTTCTATGACGTGCAAAGTGGGATGGATGGAGTTGTTACTGAGGCTCAAGAGTCAGAGTGAAATGAAATGTAAGAGAAAATGGACCACTGCCGTAAGATTTAGAGAGGTGAGAACCATCATGTAACCATTTGTTTGTTTTACTCAGACACTTGTGTGCAGGGCAGTTCATACCTCTTAGGGGCTTGTTCAACTTCCTCTTTCCCTGACTTCCGTTTCCTCTTCATAGTTTATCATTATAGGTGTCAATTGTCATAACATGACATGTAGGCACTTTTCAGATATTGGCCTTTTAAGTTGGGCTTGCCAAATTCTAGCTCTTTTACGTTGTTGTTTATTTGAATTGGCGAAAGATAATAACTATATTCAACCAACAATATGGTGCTGTTCTTGTCCTTCTGTTTCATTGTGGTTAACGCACTTTATTTCTGTTCTTAGCTAATCTACTTATTTTATTGATTTTGTTAATGATCTGTGATAACATTTTAGGCTATAATTTTTTCATATGGTTGATTTTGTTCTAGTTTGTTTCTTGATGGAAGTCAATCCTGTTAAGCCCAAAACTGCTTTAGAAGCCTTTTTCGTCTATTCCCCATCTACTATTTTGATTTTGATTTAATTTATGGCTAATTTTGGTAATTAAGACTTCAAATCTTGTTGTACATTTCTCTTTGTAGTATGTTGTTAGAACAGTCCATCCTATATGCTGTCTTGTTCTGAATTTAGATGAGTTACTTTATTAGCTCATTCTGGAGTGGTGGTTAGAGGGCATATCCATATTGATAGTGCTTTGAATTTAAAATATTGTACATTTCAGTAATTTTTTTTTTTTTTTTAAACTTTTGTATTCATTCAAGGCTGCTGAATTTGCTGTCTTTATTTCCCTTTTTAGTTTGAAATTATAGACTCACTGCAAATATGTGAGAGACGACCTGAATTATTATCTTCAATGCCCTTGACATGAAAAATACAGGTCTTCCAAAGACTTTCCAGACATGCATGCTCTTGTAATGCACACGTACAACTCAGATAATGCTGACTTGCGTGTGGATCACTTGGGCTTACACAAAGCTCTCTGTGTTTTAATGGGATGGAACTACTCAAAGCCCCCTGATAATGCAAAGGTCTATCAGTTCTTACCTGCTGATGAAGCAGCAGCAAACCAGGATGATTTGGTTATGTGGCCCCCTATGGTGATAATTCATAATACAGTCACAGGAAAGGGTAAAGATGGGCGCATGGAAGGTTTGGGAAACAAAGCAATGGATAACAAAATAAAAGGTATAATGCGCCCAATTCTTTTTCTAATTGATGATTGTTTTGGTGGTCTCTGGTCAAGATAATCGTTTCATTCTGTAGCATATGGGTAGCATTCCTTTGTTGCAGTTATTCTTTTAGGTTCCTGTTCTTAGAAATATTACTAATTATGCCAGCCCTATTTTCTTTTAGTTTAATTTGAGGATAACCATATGAAATCTTACTTTGAAACTTCATTTTCTTCAACAATGCAGTTTTTGCAGCCCATTTGTAGTACCTTTACCACTAGAGAAATAGCTATTAGATAGGAGATGACTGATAATCTTTGACATAGAGATTATAGGGAGTTGTGTTTTTAAACTTTGGTAACCGATGCTCTAGGTCCTGTGGAACTGACTAGCTATCCAGTAAAAGTGGTTACTGCCATAATAGAAAATTTTATTTGGTTTAACTTCCTTCATATTGTTGGGCACCTTTGAGTAATCAAATTTTTTGTGCCTTGTGGTGGGCTACTGTGCGGTAAATTTGTACAGTTAGTGTTTGTGAAGTCTGCTGGAGATGCTATGTGTTTGTACTTGGTGTTCAAATGTCGACTTTTAGGTTGTGGGAAGGAAATCAAGATATGGTTTGCATTTTTTGGACTGCTGCTAATTATCAGACATAGGATTGAAATTTTGATGGAAGAAAGACTTGGAGAATATTTAGGATCTAGGTTTTGGGTGTTGCAGTAGTAGGGCCATTGTTTGTGGGAAACATAAGAATGTACAGAACTTGGAGGCTGTGCATGTGCTTTGAAAAATGACTTAACTGGTAGTGTGGACTAGAAAACATGATATGGTGTGAAGTAGGAGACTGGAGACAGCAAAAGAAGAGAGAATGCTTGCAAGGAATGTCTCCCAATTGAAACCAAATTTTAATGATTTCTATTTTCTACATAAAAATTAAGAAAATAATTGTAACTCGTAGATAAATGTCTTGACTTTTATCATGCTATTCTTGTTAAAAAAAATCAGTTGAAGAGACATTTTTTTCGAAGTTAGGACAACTCGTGGAGTCCAGATTGAACAAACGAAAAGGCTTATATTCATTACTTATATTACTCAAATGTTCATGAGTGGTACAAGTTACAGCAAATATATGGGTCCTTTTTGCCATGGTTCATGCTGTAGCAATATATAGTGCTTATTGACATTCATTTGGGTTACTGATTCGGGGGGGCTTGAGTTGAATTCAGCTAATTATTTATTACTTTTCTGTTCTCTACTTTGTTGCATTTGTACCTTGAATCTTTACTTCTCATCTTTCAATTAATTTAGTTGTTCTTTACAACATTGGTGCATCTAAGATACTATTTCTTATTTGTTCTTGGCACTACCGGGCCAGTGTGGTTGATTATTTGCTCTTGGTGGGGATATTTACTGTGTTGCTCCTCTTTTGTGACCTGGAGTTTCATTTACATCTAGCCACCTTTTGCTTAGTACTGAAAATTGCATAGGTGGTACAGTTGGTCTGTTTGATTCTTCTCTACCTGATTATTATTATGTTCACTTGAAATTCTTGTAATACAAGCTCCTTCTGAATCAATCATGAGCTCTAATCTCTTGTTGCGGCGAATAATAGTTTCTCAGCTCTGAACTTCAAGTGGTTTTGCTGCAATATGAGATTGATTTGGACAAAGAGGTAGATCTTACTGAAGACAGAATTAAGAATAGGTTGCATGTCAACCTAACATGCAACTCTGTTTTGGGCCCAGAATTTCCCTGGGGCAAATCTCATTCAATGTAGGGTGAATTACCATTTGCGCACATTTGAGGGAAAAGATTAGCAAATGCTGGCTGTTTTTGTACTTCTGTGGTGTGCTGGGCAATAATATTTCATAACTTGAGCAGCTAGATTACTGACCTCAACCTGCTCAGTTTAGAGTACATGTTATTCTTGTACTTTTGCATATGGGTGTTACTATCATTGCTTTGCTTCAGATAACAATATTCTATAACTGAGAGGCCTTTTTTTGAGGACCTAGGAAGTGAGGTATCTAGGATCAATTTGTACATAATACTGCTGTTGTTGTGCCAACTTATTATACTTTCAAATTTAGAACAAAAGAGTTTATTCTACAAAAGACAACCTATTAACTTCTATAGTTTTTCTGTTTTTCTCTTGGTTCTTTTCATGACAATCAATGTTGATCTTATATGCATAATTCATCATATTGTTTTGATTTTACAAGTGTTAAAAGTGGCAATTGAAGAAAAAAAGTCTACAAAAGGAAAATGGATAAATTATTCTTCTCGAGTTTTGGTATGGGGGCAAGCATGTGTATTATCATTACATGAAACGATAACGTTTTCTGTTTTTGGTGGTTTACTGCAAGTCCAACATAAATGAGGAGCTGTGGATGTAGGACTCTTCTTGCTGAAAACATTGAATTGTTTAGATATATTTCAAAACTTGATTTTCTTTTTCTTTTATTATTATTATCACTATTTTGGATGGGAGAAGCAGGGTTGACTCAACTAATGTAATGTACCTGCTGTATATTGATGTCAATGAGTGATTTGTCTTTTATGAGCTGGCATATCAGTTGTCAAAGTTTCAACATCAGTGCTAGACATCGCATTGGATTCTACCAATTTCTTTACGTATCTTATCTTGCATTGCACCTTACAATGCTAGTGGTTTGCATCTTGTTTTCCCCTTTTTATTAGTTTGGCTTTTCCCCATTTTCTTTCCATCAATGCTAGTTTTACACCAATAAAAATTTCCAATGTCAGGCATTAATTCAATGCTTAATGTTTATTTTAATGATTACATATTCGAACAGATCCATTATTTTATGACTGTTGATGCTACTGTTTGAGTGCCAAATTCATTTTATGGGGGAATTTGAAAGTAGAAGGAATTTAGAATGGTTTGCAAGATCTTTACAGGGGGATCAGCGTTGCTTGCTGATATGTTTGGCTGCTTCAATCTGGCAGTAACTTTTCTTTTCTTTTTGTCTTTAAATCCTAAAATGGCATACATTTCAGATCTTGGATTTCTTGGTGGCAAGTCAAAGTCCTTGTATGGAAGAGAAGGCCATTTAGGCATAACCCTTATTAAGTTTAGTGGTGATCAATTGGGCTTGAAGGAGGCTTTGCGGCTGGCAGAATACTTTGAGAAGGAAAATCATGGACGGAGGGCTTGGGCACATATACAACCTGTGACATTGGGCAAGGATGATGAGAAGAATCCAAACCTTGTGAAGGTGGAGCGGAATGGGGAGAAAAAGAGGATTTTATATGGATATCTTGGAACAGCTGCTGATCTCTGCAAGGTTGATTTTGAAACAAGGAAGAAAGTAACAATTGAGAGGCAGAGGGAGTACAAAGCATCCAAATAGACTCTACATCGAATATAAGGTACAAATGGATCCATTACTTTAAACCTTGTTTAGGGTTGGGGTTGTTTGCAAGGGATTGAAATGCTGTCTAGCACAATAAGGTAGGTGCTAGACCGTGAGGTCATTGGCTGGCCATTGGCCTTGTGACAAATATGAATGTATCTTTATTCATCTTGTATCTAGTTTGTGAATTGATGATCCTAGATTTTTAGGATTGCTGTAGAATATGAGCAAAGGCTGATTGCTATAGATGCACCCTTTTTAACTTGAGGTGAGGAGGTGCCTGGATTGATGTTGCCAATTTATTAATTAATGTACTGACATCTTGTGGAAAACAAGAATTTACAGCTTCAGGTCACAATTGTAAGATTTTACTTCTTATTGGCCCAAGCATGTTTATAATTGTGCCAGCTACTTGTTTGTGTAGTGGCTGGCACACATATTTCATGAAACGAGTGAAAATTGGGAAATGTTTTTGGAAAATAATTCACTCTTGCATGCTGAAATTGTGACATCGAACTAGAGATCTTTTCTTGTGAAATGTAAAACTTGAGGTCTTCCAGAGAGCTGGATTGATGGATGATTAGGCGACTTTAATAACTAGGTAATTAAGGATTCAAACACAGGGGTGGTGGAACAGGAATCTGTTTTGTCCCTTGTGAATGAATTGACTCTAGCACAGATTATAAGTGCTTCTGTAGTTTTGTGCTTTGTGAATGAATTGACTTTAGCACAGATTATTAGTGGTCCTGTACAGTATTAATAATTGCACATTGGGTGACTTTCAGATAAATGATCTTTGCAGAGGAGCAAGAGCAGACTTGTTCCTAAGATATTTGCTTAATTTGTTTCCACCTTCTTGAAAGATAGCATTTTTACCTTATCTTGATGTCCTTTACTTTCTTGTATTCTTGTGATCTTTATTATTAGCTCTCTAAGAAAGGGCATGCTCATCTAATATTATAGCTGTACTTTGTTACCTCTGATTCAATTCAAGCAATAAATTAGAGATGGGGTGAAAGCGTCTCTCTTTTTATCGAGTTACTGTTTAGAGTGTAAAGGGGAAGCTTCTGGCTCTTTCACAAATCAATTCTTGGGCCCTATTGGGAGGAACCTTTTAAGAGTGGGACTTTGCTGTGAATGAAAATTGGACACACTTGTTACTTGTGTTGAAAGCCGCTATATATAAATGTATCATTCAATATCTTTGGTTCTGATACTTGGTCCTATTGATGAGGGCCACGGTATCATAAGCAAAATCAATGTTTTTTTTTTCTTTATTAGGAGGTGGATTACTGTTGCTAAATTCTCGCAGTGATGATGATGTTTTGGTATCTGCTACTTTTTCTTTAT
This sequence comes from Macaranga tanarius, assembly GCA_949673435.1. Taxonomy (NCBI): domain Eukaryota; kingdom Viridiplantae; phylum Streptophyta; class Magnoliopsida; order Malpighiales; family Euphorbiaceae; genus Macaranga; species Macaranga tanarius. Next base: position 14,916 of record CATIWO010101765.1, on the reverse strand, counting down.
TCAGTGTATAAAAATGGAAATTGTGACGATTGATGAGTAATTCTTTGCTAATTAGGTTGGCTTGTAAAATTCGTAATATGCTTTCGGTTTTTTTGAATTTAGTCACCTCAATTTTAAGTGTCTGTATGTATTGTTGGTATTATGGTGGGCATTAGCAGATGATTTTTTCACGGTAATGACGAGGCTTAAATATATTCGTTCTAATATGCAATCAATGTATTTTTTTTTCAAAAATTGACCACAATTGTTTGCATGTATGTGGCACCAATAATGCAGTCACTCTCAGATTCTAGTAATTTTAATCTTTAACTATGGTGCGGTGTCATTCTAGGTCCACTTGATTACACCCACTGGTGGGCTATTAGTCGTCATCATTATTTTACGTAGAACTAGAATTGCTTAAAACTCAACTAGATTTTAAATTTGAAACTACTTGAATCAATTAGGATATAGATTAAATTAAAAAAATTGTTAGAATCTCGTACCGCAACCACTATCGCCTATAAGTGGGCCTCAACAACAACAGCAGCCTTCTTATCTTTATGCATCTATCATTTTAACCCCAACTACTGTGATACTATTGTTTTCCAAATCCAAAGTCATGGTAGCTACAAATTAAATAAAGACTAGCCACTTACGTGTCAATATATTAAAAAGCAAAGGACCTACCTACTTTTAATCCTGGTTTGAAAATTAAGAACAGTTGTTGTTTTGGGATATCTACCAGACTATGATTTCCCATCACTCATCCCTCATCTAAATCCTAATCCCCACCACTGTTAATGTCCGCCACTGCCATTGGCGGCCTTTCAATGTTTTTTCTCTTTTCCTCTTCTTCTTTTATCGAATTTTAGAAAATAAAAAATTTGTCATTGGATGTACCCATATTCTCTGGATACTCCAATTATCTTCTTCATTTAAATCATTTTTTCAAAACTTAGAAATAAACAAAATTCATCTCTTTGCCTCAAATTATATATTAGACTTTTTCATTTTATATTTAGGGCATATCTATTTCACTACTATAGACTAAATTACACCTAATTAGAGCATGAAAAAAGTCTTCGCACATAATTCATCATATATCTATACACTGTTGTAACATATTTTTATCATCAGATTAAGTATTCATCTGATTAATTAGCTTAAAAAGAAAACTTTTTTTTCACACTTCAAAAAAAGTGAAACACAAAGGTAAGATATTTCCTTTTAATATCACATTCATGCGCATGCCTGAAAAATCTGTGTGTGTTTAAGCTTCTCTTTATATGTTGTTGTATTATTATTGTTATTTTAATTAAAAAATTAATAATTGATAAATAAAGAAATGGAGACATAGTCCGGCAATGTCTTTACTTTATCTGACTCCACCCATGTGGTGGCCAGTGCTGCTGGCCCACCACCCCACCACCACCGCTGCCACCACCTCCACCACCTCCCACCCCCCTTCTCTTCACTTTTTCTCATTTCGCTCCCTTTTTTTTAAGTTTTTGCTGATCCAACTTCGGTTTCCGCGAAAGTAATTCCCTCTTGTCTTCTACTCCATCCAAACATCCCCTCCTTCTCTGACGTCACTCTGCCTAACCTTTTTATCCTCTCTTATCCTGCGCACCCCTACTTGCTGTACTTATACTATAGTCTATGGTAACGTCGGCTGCTATCTTTTACAATATATTCATGCATCACCCCCCTCATTTTCCATGCGCACCCCATGCGCACTCTAGATTCTTCCTAGTAGACGACATTACACGTGTCGTGTCTGACATCTTTCCACGTCATCACTGTCTCTCCGTCTTTGCTTTTATCTCCTTTCTCTTTCTCTGTTTCTAGGGTTCTTCTTTTCCTTCTCTCCTCTTTCCTCCTCTTCTTCTTCTAGATTCTGAGTTACAGTCTCCGATTCTCGACTCGGAAAAATGGGGTCGGCCCCCGATCCAGGCGAGTTAACTGAGTTAACTCAACCAAGCTTCGACGAGTTCCAGCGTCAGACGTCGCTAATGACGAGCTGCACTCTTCTCTGGAAAGAACTCTCCGATCACTTCACTTCTCTGGAACAAAACCTCCAAAGGAAATCAGAAGCTTTAAAGCACAAAATCCAGACTCTAGACACGCAAACTAAAGCTTCTCTCACTAATTTAAAGAAACGTGAGGTCACTATTGACGGAAGTGTAGAGATCGCACTGGAACGCGTTGATGAACACAAAGAAACTGCTTTAAAGTCACTCGAAAACCCTAGTTTCGACGATCATCCCGACGGCGAGGTAGATAACGGCGACGGACTTCTACACGTGTTAAAATCTTATTGTTTGAGGATGGCGTCTATGGATTTCTGGAAGTTCATTACTACAAAAAAGAAGGAAATCGATGTTTTAAGAAATTGTATTCCGTTAGCCCTAGCGGAATGCATAGATCCTTGTAGATTTGTGTTGGAGGCTATTTCGGAAGTGTTTCCGGTGGATAAAAGGCGCGAGAAGAGCGGGAATGATTTAGGATGGGCTTGTGTGTTGACGTTAGAGAGTTTGATTCCGGTGATGGTTGACCCGGTGATTGGGAAGTCAAGGCTGATGGTGACGCCGAGTGTGAAAAAGAGAGCTAAAGAGATTGCTGAGACTTGGAAGAAGAGTTTAGAGGAAAGAGGTGGAATTGAGAATGTGAAGACACCTGATGTGCATACTTTTTTGCAGCATTTGGTTACTTTTGGGATTGTGAAGAAGGAAGATGTTAATTTGTATAGGAAGCTTGTTGTTGGTTCTGCTTGGCGTAAACAGATGCCTAAGCTTGCTGTTTCTCTTGGTTTGGGTGATAAAATGCCTGGTATGTATATGTTTTTTAGTTTTTATTTGTTTCTATAGTTGGCTTCAATTATCTGTTTCTATTTCTGGAAAAAAATGTTATGTGGGTTAATTATAGATGATTTTTTTTCCAGGTGTTTATGATATATGAGGTTGTGGTCCTTGCTATTTCTGTATTTAGATGTACAAATTTCCTTGTGTGTATGATTTGATTGGTGATGGTAGCATTTGGAGAGATTCTGGTGTTGGGAGAGTTGGGTTCTTTCCAATTAGTACTATGATGACAGCATATTTTAAACAGTTGGTTTGTTGTTGTTTTTTTTTAAAAAAAAAAAAAAGAAAAAAGGATTCTTAACTTTCTTCTCAGGTGTTGCCGTCCATGGTGAAAGCAGAAAGACTCTGTTTTGCTTGTTTTTTAGATGTCTCTTGTCGCCTAATGTGTGCTCAACTGTTGTGGCGTCTCTTCTGCTTACGCTCTCCCAGAGAAAGATTTTTTTTTTCCTCCTTGCAAATCTATTTCTCAAATTGCAAAAGTGACTGTTTAAAAAGACCAGCTGGAAACTTCATTATTGAAATGGTTTTCTAGATTTCTTACACCTCATTGTTTTTATCCACGTCCTTCAAAATTACTCAATCCGAGATTACTGGCAGTAATCTATTGGGGATACCAGAGGGTACTGTCACATGGTTGTCTATTTTATTAAGTATCATATGGGTCACGATCATATCATGGACGTTGCATATGTTAAATTGTAGCAGGCTTTTGTAGTTTATTACTGTGGTGGTGGTTCTAAGCTGTTGGTGTATGCAGATATGATTGAAGAACTAATTAGTCGGAGACAGCAGCTTGATGCTGTGCATTTTACTTATGAAGTTGGCCTTGTGGACAAGTTCCCCCCAGTTCCATTGCTAAAAGCATTTTTGAAGGATGCAAAGAAGGCTGCAGCTTCTATATTGGAGGATCCTGATAATACTGGTCGAGCTGCGGTAGTATTCACTTCATTCATCATCAAACTTTTATTTTGTTTGTTTTTATAACATAGGTGGTGATTAATCTAGGGAAGTTCTGTTTCTCTCTTGAATATGTTCATAGAAAATATGTTTAGCTCTGCCACTTCAGTGCTGTGCATAACCCAATAGTCATCTGTATGCTATTGGTGTTTGAGGAATGCTCTGGGTGATTTTATTCACTGCAAACAAAGCTCCCATGGCATTATTATATGTCTATTGTTGATCACTACATCAATGATCTTTTGTGGGTATGGTTGCTGCTAGTAGGTGGTGTGTCCAGAATGTCTTTGTTTAAAGCCAATTAAGAAGGCAAAAGTTAATTTATGAAGTCTTATAGAGGTTATATAAGATTTGAGGTCTTTTCATTGAATGTATTAGTTTAACTGTCTTTACTAAATTTGTTTGATGAACAGTACTGTCTAAGGGTGACCGTGTAGGCTATGACTGAAAAATAAACATGCATCGTTGTAGTTAAATTTTGTGTTGCTGTGAACTTTATTTAATTGCTTGGAAGATGAAAGCTTTTGATTTATGCATGTTCTTTCATGTTTCTTTCAACTAATCGATAGTTATTTTATTGGATATTGTAGCACCTAGCTGCCCGAAAGGAGCAGTCAGCGCTCCGAGCTGTCATCAAGTGCATTGAAGAGTACAAACTAGGGGCTGATTTCCCACCAGAGAACCTCAAAAAACGCCTTGAACAGCTAGAGAAGGTCAAGACAGAGAAGAAGAGGCCAGCTGCAGTCCCAGCCAACAAGAGAACACGTGCAAGCAATGGTGGTCCCATGCCTCCAGCCAAGGCTGGCCGCTTGATGAATGCTTACGTATCATCTTTCCCTGCACCTCCAGCATTTGTCAGGTCTCCCTCACACACACAATACCCTACTGCTGTGCCAGCATATCCCTCTCCACCAGCTGTTTATGGCACTAGGAGCCCACCATCTCCATATGCTTACTCTCCAGAGGCTGCTCCTCCCATGGCCGGATCATATCCTGGAGCTCCTTTGAATTATCCTGCATATGGAGGATATGGCAATGGTTTTGCACCAGCTTATCAGCAGGCTTACTACCGATAGACATGACTACTCATTGAAGATGGTAACCACTGATATGATGACACCAATCTCATTTGCTTTCTCAACTGGCTTGTTTGTAATCACTAACCTTTTTAATGGTAGCGATATGTGTGTGTTTTAATTATAACTGTTCTACTTCTTGCTATGCGATGGTAAGAAGTTGTATTTCTAATGTTGATCAAACTCTAGCACTAGGTGATTGTGAAAGTAATCCTGATGAAAAACATAACAATGTTGAACTGGAAGTACTACCACTGTTTCTAGGATTAGCTGTTGTAGAGAAGCTGTTCCTTTCTCTTTTGATTTGGTTTTGTTCCTCAGCTTTCATGTGGGTCCAATTTGGATCGAATGCCATCTGTCTTCAGAGATCCAATTATTATGGTTTATTAAGATTCTAAAATCTCAGGAGTGGATGGCATTTGATTCCATTAGAGCACCCTTTTTTCCACCTCTCACTTGATAATTGTAAGATCTAAGCCTCTATAGGTGTCCCACTCTTATTTGGATGGTATTTAGCATACAGCTAATGACACTGATTGTTGTAGTAGTTGGTGCCACATCATTGAAAAAAAGTTTTTGGTAGGTATGTTGCGAAAGGTAGCTCAAGGATTGTTAGAGCTCCTGTTTTTATGTATATTTTTTTCATTTCTTCTTCACGGCATCAATTAGTTATATAATCATTGACATTGCAAATTCTGCTGTCTATTGAAACGACTTTGATTGTAAACCCGAGTTAGTTAATGGGTCTGAGTAGTTTGTTGAGGATTTTTCACCTGTTACCTTTCTCTCTAAGCATTCGTTTGCCATCTTCATCTGCCAGTAATGCTATGACTTTTCTTTACGGGTAGATAGATGGAGAACCCTTGAAGCGAACTGCCGTATGGTTTGGTTAAAGTATCCTTGTAGCTTTCATGAGCTGGTATCTCACTCTGATTCAAGCATGGCTGTTCACTTTTCTGTAGATATTGAATTTGATGTCACGATGTGTATGTAGTTCCCTTGGTGGGTATCTTAAGGATTTTATCTAAATCTTCTTTTGCCACCCTAATCAACACAAAATAGACCACGCACTTGAGGTGTGAGGAGTGAGGACCAACCATGATGTGGCCTAATAGGGGGCTCATCCATACAAGTCAAGGCTTCTCTCTCTCTTTTTTTTTTTTCCCTTGAGCTACATTAAAATGGGGAGGGGGAGCATCAAGCTGCAATATCAGGGATGTATTTCAAACTTGGAACTTTAAAACGTTTTGCAAAAGGCTTAGTATATTAGTTCAATAACCTTAAAATATCATGCAAAAGACTGTGTTACTAGGCCAAAAATTACTGTCAACTCAAGAATTGCCGACAAAGTTTTATATTTCTTAAGTTTGATCTGACGCAAGAGATGAGATTTTTAGGTTCTTGTTATGCTTTATTTACCCAATAATTAATAAAGATGTAAAGCTATTAAAGAAATTATATGCCAAAAATTATCATGTAATTCCAAAGCTGAGCCAAGATGCAATAATTTCTTGTATGTGACATAGCTCTTTATTATTATCTTAAAATAAATCAGAAATTAAAATTTTAAAATAGCAACAACTATTGTAATTAGCTTACAATAGTTGTTCTTATTTAAATATTGTTGCATTAAATTAGTTATTGAAAGATTTTTATAGTACTTATATTTTTATGCGGTCAAACTAAACTAGTTGAATTAACTTTGTAACAAACTACTTGAATTAATTAAAAAATAAAAAAATAATTGATGAACTCCCATGAGAAATGGAGTAATGGACCGGAGCCCGCTATATCCTTTAGACCCGAGCTCAAACTGGAGGCTAAGCGTCATTTGATCAGTAGAAACAGAGGTCACCGGCTCCCAATCCATCACACGTTGCAAGATTGCACTTTGCTCGATTATCTGCTCCTTACACTCTGTTTATTTAGAGGTTTTTGAAGGTTTCTCAGGGTTCGAAAACGATGGAATAGCTAATGTTGGTATGGCTCTCGCATCGCCTACCAAGTGTTTGATGTTTTTACCCATCCGACCATCGACCGCTCTCCACTCCTTTGGCGTAGTTTAAATTCAGCTATATTCAAGATGGCATTAACAATATTGAGAAAACCCACTAATCTCTCCTCGTTAGCGAGTTCGTGTCTCCTTTCAAGAATGTGTAGTTTCTGCTCAAAGGCTTCGGCTTTCATTGATAAGACTAAAGGCACAGCCGCTAAAGCATCACAAACAGCTAATTACTCTAGTAATATCCATCTTTCTCCAATGTTCTGTAATGAGAGACAGTCTTTTAGTGGTTATGATATTGAGCTTGTGGACAATGATACTTGGCAAGTTAAATCAGGTTTGACCCATTTGTGGGAAGGATCATTAGATAGGGAATTGAGAGAAATGCATTCTTCTAGTGCAGTAGATTTTGATGAGCAGGTTAAAGATGTAGCATCTTTGCAGGGTGATTCTGATTTTGATGAGATTGATAATATGAGAATTAGAGGCAACCTTTTTTATAAGCTTGATAGAAATTCCAAAGAGTTTGAAGAATATAGCTTTGATTTTCACAGGAAGAAATCTTCAAAGAAGAATGATAATACTAAAGAAATCAGAAAGAAGGAAAACCCAAATGCCGAAAAGCTTCCTAAGATAGTCAAAAATGAAAAGCTTTATTCTTTACATCTTGTTGATGATATGGATGCTTCTAGTGGTGTTGAGAAAAAGAAAGTTAGAACTCCAACTTTCAATCAGCTTACTGGTCCTTACCATGAGCCGTTCTGCCTGGACATTTACATTTCGAAAGCTTCTGTTCGTGCCTGTGTTATTCATCGTGTTACAAGCAAAGTGGTTGCTGTGGCACATTCAATATCAAAAGATTTAAAATTTGATCTGCCTTCGACAAAGAATGCAGCTGCTTGTGCTACTGTGGGAGCAATTCTAGCACAGAGAGCACTGGCTGATGATATTCATGATGTCATTTACACTCCAAGGAAAGGAGAGAGGTTAGAGGGTAAGCTTCAGATTGTGCTTCAGTCTATTAATGATAATGGAATGAATGTGAAAGTGAAGCTTAAGCAGAGGAAACATCAAAAGGCTAGAATTTCATCAAGTGCATAGGGCATTATATCCTGGATGGCTGTGTACTCATTATTCAACTAGTGGGTCTGTATCATGGGTATGGTTTTTCGTTGCAAACGTCACATTTTTTATTCTTGAAACTAATATTCTGAGGCAATCCTTCCTGAGTCACAAGCATGACTTGCATGGCAACTGCAGGAGTCTTTATCCTCCTTCTCAAGAGAATCATTCGGATGACTTTGGGTAAAGTTGCAATGGTCTTACAGAGATAGCAGTTCCATTTGCTGAGATATCTGAGGCAATCCTTCCTGAGTGACAAGCACGACTTGCATAGCAACTGCAAGAGTCTTTATCCTCCTTCTCAAGAGTATCATTTAGATGGCTTTGGGTAAAGTTGCAATGGTCTTACGTAGACAGCAGTTCCATTTGCCGAGATGATGACTTGCATCATAATGGAAAAGCTTGCAGCTTTTAGAATTTGGTCACCTCTAATTCATTTTTGCTTGGAACAATAAGAAGCACAGGAGCGAGCCAGTTGACTATATAGATTACTCTATATGACAGCTGAAGTAGAAAATTGCAACATTTGCTTCTTTAATTATCTTTTGTAATTCTGACATGTAAAAGCATGAATAAATTAAAACCTTTTTTTTTTTTCGCGGCCATTGATGTATTGTCTGATTAAACTTGTTCGATGTCATTGAATTAAATGTTTTTATCTTCATCTTAAGAAAATATTCGTACCTAAACTGCAGAATGTTGTAGAAGGCTTAATCAGATAATATTTTTGTAAATTCGAGAAGCTGCCTCCCTATTCTAGACCAGTATCAATTCAACAGAGATTTAGTTCTCTTAGATTTTACATGACATTCACTAGAAAATTTGTTTGATGAGATGATTTTCTGAATTCAGAATGATGCCAGAAATGCTTTCATTTTCACCTTTCTTTATATCTCGGCAGGGCTAGCATACACAAAGAACAGGAAGCAAATCTATTCAACATTCCATGATAAAAGATGCCCATGATAAAGATTGCACTCAAATATAGTATCTACAAAATTCTTAACTGAAACATCAAGCATTCAGTATACATTTCAGTCATTAGCTGTTGCTAGTTGCAATGACAGCAATTCATCTTCAGGAATGGTCCTGATGCGACAATCTGACCTTGGATAAGATGCACACAGCAGTGCATAGCCACGCTCCACCACATCATCACTAAGCATGCCTTCACTCTGATCAACTGCTCCGCTAATTAACTTTGCTGGGCAAGTCATGCATACCCCAAGCTTACAGTCATGAGGCACTTCTAGGCCAGAGTCTAATGCCTTGGACAGAATGCTCTCATCAGGTTCCACTTCCAGCTCTGTGGACTGGCCTTCATGCTCAATCACCACTTTGTAAGACCTAACTACAGTCTTCAAGGATCTGCCATTTCTGTAGTTGAGTCTAAGGGAAGGAAGTTTGGTGGGCAGACCTTGTTTGGTGAGAGTGAATGAAGGAGAAGGAGAAGTGAAATGAAGGGCTGCCATGACAATTTTTTTTGAGGTGGGGAGTGAGGGAAGCTTTTTGTGAGTGTTGAAGTGATTTGTGGTGCTTGATAGGATAAGGTTTTGCTATTGAAGTTGAACGTTTGCTCTCTTTTAGATGGGATTTGACATTTGGCTATTTCCTCCTATAGTGAAAACAAAATGGTAAATGAAAAAAAATAGGGACTAAAATTAAATGATTAATTGATTACTTTAGAAAAAGAAAAAAAAAAAAGGAATTGAAGAACAATGAAATTGATTATGTAAGAGAAGTAATTCAATTATAAAAATTTAGGATATAAATGTTTTTTTCAAAAAAAAATTATGATCTTTTATAATTTGAGTAATTATGTCAACATGTTGAAAATTAACTCATGATCTTTTTATACCTTAAAAAAATATTTTTGCCATTTAGCGAGCCACATTTTGACTCATAGTAAATAATTAGTTTTAACTTTTTATTTATTTATTGATATCATTGAATGACGACAGATTAAAAAAAAAAAATATTATATAACAAAATTTAATACGTTATATATATATATATACAGAAAACTACAAAAATTGGTTTTTCAGGTACACGGGAGATATGCAATTCTCATAATTCATAGAAGGCTTCAGCTAATTTGGGAGTCAATTGATCACATCATAATCACTATTTAACATGGTCATAAAGTCAGGCTAGATACATACTCTTTCCTCACATTAAATTTTGTAACCTCAACAAATCTTCCGATTTTTTTTCCATATTTGTTCAATAATATCTCATTTCTAGCAGCTGCAGCTACTACCATAACCACCACTACTATTCATGCACATATGATATATATCATGAACCATTACCAATATTATCATTGCTCTCTTCTTCTCTAAATTTTCTTTACCATTGTCAATTCCTCCAAAGGTGATCACTTTTCTTCATTCCCCTCCTTAGTAATACCGTTCATATGTGTACTAATAAAGCATGTCACATGTTTATATATATATATATATATGTAAATGGCTTCAAAAGGATTGCGCCTTTCCCACAAGTCTTGCCATTATGTGGAACTGGGCCTTTTTTGTTTTTAAAATTCTGCAGATGTGAATTGAATTTGATTTCATTTATTAATTTTGGCTGTTAATTTTGTTTTCTCAATGAATTGTGGTAATCTGAAGGTATGGCAGCTGAGAGAGATGGAATTGCTAAAGATGTAACTGAAGTAAGTCATTAATTTCCAATTGGTGGCTGAAAAATTCAATCTTGTTTTTTGCTGATGATGTTCCTTTGTTTTCTTCCCTCCTTTTGTCCCTAGCTAATTGGAAACACTCCATTGGTATATCTTAACAATGTTGTGGATGGTTGTGTTGCTCGTATTGCTGCTAAACTAGAGATGATGGAACCATGCTCTAGTGTCAAAGACAGGTATTTTTTTTTTCTTTTACATTGGTTTTAGCTATAGTTTATTATGGTTGACTCCTAATTTTCTTTAGTGGGATCCTTGAAATTTTAATGGGTTGTTTCTGGTTTTTGATGGGTGCTGATTATTATTTGTGGACCAACGTGCAGGATTGGTTACAGCATGATTGCAGATGCAGAGGCTAAAGGCCTCATTACACCAGGGCAGGTTAGTTATGGATTTAATCACTTCTTTTGAGTTGTTTTTGTTTCAATAATGAATGTGTTTCTTTGTATGGGAGAATGAGTTATGGGGTGTGTTATGTTGTAGAATTTTATGCTGCTAATTTTGACTGGCTCTTGTGAATTGTTGTTGAAGAGTGTTCTGATTGAGCCTACAAGTGGAAACACGGGTATAGGATTAGCATTCATGGCAGCTGCCAAGGGATACAGGCTTATTATCACAATGCCTGCATCAATGAGTCTTGAGAGAAGAGTTATTCTCCGTGCTTTTGGAGCTGAGTTGGTTTTGACTGATCCTGCCAAGGGCATGAAAGGTGCTGTTCAAAAGGCAGAAGAGATTTTAGCCAAAACACCTAATGCTTATATTCTCCAGCAGTTTGAAAATGCTGCCAATCCTAAGGTTTTTTACTCTCCTGATTCAATTCTTTGGTTTTGTTATGTGCAGGTGGTTGTAGAGTTTTAGTTTTAGTTGATTGATTCTTTTTTTCCTGTTTCAATGTAGATACATTATGAGACTACCGGACCAGAGATTTGGAAGGGATCAGGAGGGAAAATTGATGCCCTTGTTTCAGGGATAGGTACTGGAGGAACAATTACAGGTGCTGGAAAGTACCTTAAAGAGCAGAATCCTAATATTAAGGTGGGTTAATCATCCAGTACAAGTGTCATTTCATAGTACAATTCATTCATCAGAATGCATAGAAGTTGACAAAAGGTGTAACTTGTATCTGCTTCAGGTCTCAGTTTCTTATTTGTTTCCTTAAATTTTCTGCAGTTGTATGGTGTTGAACCAGTTGAGAGCCCCGTTTTATCTGGAGGAAAACCTGGTTAGTAACAATTAATGAGATTTATCTGTTAGGCAATTTCTCATCCTGGGATTTATTGCTGCTTTATGTATATATATGTTTGTCTGTGTTTTCCAGGTCCTCATAAGATCCAAGGAATAGGTGCTGGCTTTATTCCAGGAGTCTTGGAAGTCAGTATTATCGATGAAGTCATTCAAGTAAAGCTCAAGACTTCTTGCTTACTCTTATTTACTTGACAATTATGAAGAGCAACACTATTTATTATCTACTTGAATTGCTAATAGTGCTTTCCATCTTTGCTTGAATTCTGATTGTTGTATTAATTAAGCATATACGATTTATGATTTTGTTTAGTATCCTGATCCTCTATCGAAGCTGTCCTACAACTGATTAGTACACTTCTGCAGGTATCAAGTCAAGAAGCAATAGAAACTGCAAAACTTGTTGCTCTGAAAGAAGGTTTGCTAGTAAGTTCTTAGCCCAAAATGTCTCCAACAGCAGCTTTTAGGATGCAATTCAGACACCATTTCTATGATACTTTTTGTCCATTTCATTTCATCTGATAAAGGGAACTTCTGACGCAGGTGGGAATATCATGTGGTGCTGCTACTGCCGCTGCAATTAAGATTGCAAAGATGCCAGAAAATGCTGGAAAACTCATTGTTGTAAGTCTGATAGCTTCCTTGCAAATTTCAGTTTATAATCATTTCCTGGCTTCCCTGAAGCATAACTTTCTGCCTTTCAACAAGTTGCTTCCTGGGTTATGCTATTCTTAGATCATCCATGGCAAAATTTAACAACATTTGGAATCTGAATTTGTTTGGTTCTGTCTCCTGTCAATCTGTGTAGGTGGTCTTCCCAAGCTTTGGAGAAAGGTATCTGTCCTCTGCGCTGTTTGAATCTGTGAGAAGAGAAGCTGAAAGCATGACCTTTGAGCCTTGAGCTATTCAGTGATTTTTAGAATTTGTTTGCAATGCCTTCTGAAGGATCACTGAAAATGTAATGTGATTTCTGTCAAATAAATTCAACTAAAAAATTGTTCAAAGTCTATTGCTTGAAAGAGCATTTCAAGTCTGGCTGTTGTTCCAGTGTAAATAATGAGTGGAACAAAGATTTCTTAGTTTTGTGCTATTGCTAAGAAGTATATTTTCTACGAATGATACAATTTATTGGCCTATTAGAATATTGATAATTGAAGTTTAATTGTTCTTCCCATGTGATAATGTTTTATTACTTTGCAAAACACAATTTGCAACTTCCTAATTGATCTTCAACATAATGGTAGCTTGATAAAAAAAAAAATTAAATAACATTCATTTTTAAGTTTTTTTTTTAATTGATCTTCAACATAATGGTAGCTTGATAAAAATAAAAATTAAATAACATTCATTTTATTTTTTTTTTGAAAAAAAATGAATGTTATATAATTTTTAAGTCCTTCCCAATCTCATAAATTACCATTCATTTATATATACATATGGAATAACATTCATTTTTATTTTTTTTTTGAAAAAAAATGAATGTTATATAATTTTTAAGTCCTTCCCAGTCTCATAAATTACCATTCATTTATATATACACAGGGCCGGCTCAAGGCATAGGCAACTAAGGCCTCTGCCTAGGGCCCCTAAGAATAAGGGCCCCATTTATATATATATATATATATATAGGGATTGGGGTTCAATTTTTTTATAATAAATATATAATAGGAAGCTAACATTATTTCTGCTTCCTTGATTATAGGAAGTTAATGTTAATTCTCAACAAAAAAAAAAAACTTAACGTTATATATATATATTATTTTTTAAAAAAATGTTATTCTATTAATATTTTGTTTATTTAACAGTAACTTTTGGGCTCTATATATTTAAACTAAAAAACAAATTAACATAAAATATTCCTACTATTTTATAAGTTCAAAACAAGTATTCTTACTCTTTTCGTTCAAAGATATTATTATTATTATTATTATTATTATTATAAAATTTTATTTACGTTCAACTATGTCACAAGAAAGGTTAGGTTAAGTAATTTAGCTATATTGTCTATTGAAAAAGATTTAATTTTTAAACTTGAATATAAAAATTTAATTAGAGATTTTGCATTTTAAAAAGTAAGAAAAATAAATTTTAAATAATTTTAATATTTATTTTTATATTATATTAAAAAAATTTTGCCTAGGGCCCGGTAATCCTTGAGCCGGACCTGTATATACATATGGATGATATGCTCTCCAGTCAATAATTGCAGTACAATAAGTTTTTAAGTCAAAAGAAAAAAATAATGATATGCAATTTCTTAGCTCTATGTTATACACTTTTTCTTTAAAAAAATTTTAAGATTTAAAAATTAAATAATGATATTTTTATTTTTAAACTATAAATCTGTTTTTTTTTTAATTTCTTTCATGTTATTTTAAAAAATCAAGTTATTTATTATTTTATTTGATATGCCAAAATTTGAATAATTTAATGATATAAATGTCACGGTTTTGTACGTGTGTTTGTGTGCTTTGTATATTTCAAAAAAAAAAAACTCCCTTTAATAATCTTATTTCATATATATTTTTATCTGAATTATCTAATTTTATTAACGTGAAATAAACAGCCAATTATAATTTTATAACTAACTTTTAATTTTGTTTGGTTACAACTAAATAATCCATTAAGATAAGGAATATCAACATTGTTAGTCCTATAAATTATATCATTTTTTCAATTAAGTCCTACAAAAAAAAATTTTCAATCAAGTTCTATAAGTTTTAAAAAAAATTTTGTTAGTCCTATCGGTTAGTCAAAACAATTTTCCATTAGTCAACCTTTAAAATCAAACTTTTTTTTTTTATATATTTCAGTCCTAAAACTATAAAAATTTGTCATTTTTTTTTATATTTTACATAAATAATATTTTTATTTATTTATTTATGACTTATTCTATTATTTAACTTTTATAATAACTATATAACTCACTAAAATTAAAATTGAAAAATATTTTTCTTAAATTATTATTTTATTAACAAT
>CATIWO010101755.1:0-23669 GCA_949673435.1 Macaranga tanarius | reverse complement strand
TACGTGAATGAATCTTCAATGTTAGAACTTCTTCCAAGCAAATATTTCTTTGATTTGCTAATTATGTATTTGTTTGTGGTATATTAATTTGGCATTTACATTCATATAGTGCTAGTTTGGGATGCTATTGTAGGTTTACTTTTCTGATAACCTCCAGGACTTGAATCTGAAGGGAGGCTGTAATGCTAATGTGCTATCATGTTCTGAATCAAATGAAACAATTTAATGTATATATCACTGTCACGTTTCCTGCATTATTCGCAAGCCCAGCCAGCCACCACCCCTTGATGAATACAGAGTCAGCGTTAGTGTTATTGTAACTGGATGCAAGCTCTGCGTGCACGTTTCTCATGGATCTATTGAACACAGTTGAAGAAGCATTATATCATATGAATCTGCTTATTTTTTCTCAAGTGACCTCGCCTTCAAGCATAAATATGGAAGCAATTATGTGTACAGCATGATATATAGCTGACTGCACAGGCAAAATAAACCTGAATTTTTTGGATTCAGTAGCCTGATTCTCTTTGAAGCAGCAAGGAACAATACAAACATTAATTTTACTTGTAGTAACTCCAGATGCAGCAAGGCTGAATCTGGCTGCTGTTGGGTTTGATTCTAATCATTATTTCTGAAACCTCTGAATTAAGTTCCAAAATTTTCCAGTCCAGTTGGAGATGATGATTCTAGAAAGTTCTGTTGTATTATTTCCTATCCTTCCTTTCTTATCATATCCACAAATAATTTTGAAGAAAAAGTACAGGTAGAAATCCACTTCCACGTGTCACAAGCTCAGCCCTGAATATTGCAACTCTAGATTCTGCTATGCATTATGCTCAATCAATCCACTATAAACTTTCTAGTATTTTGTAAAAATAAGCAGTCTTTTTTAAAAAAATGGTGACAGCCATTGCAGTTTCTTCCCCAAAATCTACAGTCTTGCAGAACCCAATTTCCTTTAAAGAATCTAGTTTTCTTGGTGGTTCCTTGAAGGGTTTCCCTTTACCATTAAAACCCAGAAATAAAAGAAGAAATAACATCAGTTTAGCAGTTTCTGCTGCTGCATCAAGCAGTACCCCAACCACAACTGGCACTAACAGGAGCTCTGGTGGCAGGTTTTATCTAAACTTTACAGGGTTTCCTTTCCCTCTTGGTCCTTTCCTCAATCGACGCACCATAAGAACTGAGGTCAGTTTCTTTATTTTGTCTACTTGACATCAATAAGATGAATGAATATGAACTAGACATGGATGGAAGTACCTATGTGGAAAAGAGAATGTTTATGAAAAGTTAACTTGTTAGTGATGCAGTAACAAAAATAAGCTTTGTTGTGTGGTTTCATTTGATAATTTTCCTTTTATTCTTTGCTCACAGGCTGTGAAAGGTTGTATATGGCTATTCGAACAAGAGCAAGCGTTAGGCTTCAGCAGCGTCTCTACAAACATTCGGATGACAGTAATCAAACTCAAATCTGGAGGATTGTGGGTTCATGCACCCATTGCTCCAACCAACGAGTGTATACAGGTTCTAACTTGTTTTTTGCTCACCCTTCAATAATTGTCTTAAACGGCACTAGACAAGTTAGCTTTGCTTTGAATATCAGTGCATTGCATATGAAGTTTAGTTTGTTTCCATATTGTGCGAATCACAACTTTTGAAGCTGATGCCTTCTGTAATAAGATTACTTATTGTTCTTGTTAAATTCATTATTAGATAAGCTATCTCAAAGTTTGGAGGATATTTTACAATCCTGGTAAGTCAGTAAATTTGGCCTTGAAGCATTGTTATGGGTATATGCAGATTAGCAACTAGAGCACCAATTCCCAGAAGCAAAGGCAAAACAAGAATTGTGCAGCCTAACTGTATAGATTTTCATCTTTTCTCTCTTTTTTCTGTTGTTTTGAACATTTTGGTAGCAAGTCTTGTACAAGGGATGTGCAAGAACATCAACATTATGCTGCATATAGCATAGAGCCTATCTAACCACCTTCTAGTTCCCTATGCTAAAATAACACAGCAGAACCTGCTTTTGATAAGACATATAACCTGGGTCAAAACTATGAACTGGGCATGGTATAATTCCTTGATTGTTAGTTGTTTAAGAATGATATGTGAGAAAATAAAATCCAAGCCAAGTGGTTGACTGTCTGCAATTGCCAATTTCTTATGGTGATGGAATTTTCTTTGGTGCATTTACTTTTAGTACTTTAGAATTCTATTTGTTGCCCAATTCCGCATTATCCCCACTCCTGCAAAGTTGTGTACCTCTTTGACAAGTAAACTTTCTTGCCAGCTAGTGAAGGAGTTGGGGGCACCAGTAGAGTACATTGTCCTTCCTACATTTGCTTATGAGCATAAAATTTTTGTTGGACCATTTTCAAGAAAGTTTCCACGAGCCCAGATATGGGTGGCACCAAGGCAATGGAGTTGGCCATTGAATTTGCCACTTGAGTTTTTTGGGATTTTTCGTGCAAAAACCTTAAAAGATGAGGATTTATCTACCCCATGGGCTGATGAGATTGAACAAAAAGTTCTAAGCTCCCCTGAAGTTGGTAAAGTAAAATGCTTGCACACTAAACAAAAAGAAAATCATCATGGCTGAACATTGTTGCCAGAAAATTTACTTTTTCATTATTTCAGGAATTGGACCTTATGTAGAGGTAGCTTTTTATCATAAGCGTTCAAGATCATTGCTGGTAACAGATGCTGTGATTTTTGTCCCAAGAAAGCCACCTGAATGTATTAGCAAAGAATCATTGTTAGCATCAGCAAAAAATGGTTTAGCTGTAAAACTTCTGAGTAAAGGAAAGGAAGTCCCTCAGGAACCAGTTGTAGACAACCCGATGAATCGTCAAAAAGGTCAGTTTTCTAGTCCCAAGTCCCAACATCAAAACGAAACTTGGTGCAACTTGGGAGTGAGCATTGATCTTTGGTGCAGGGTGGGAGAGAATGGTTCTGCAAATCTTGTTTCTTGGCCCATCAAATCTGTTGGAACCTAATGCAAGTTTTGCTCAAATGTCACAGAAGTTGATTGTTTCCCCTATTGTAAAGACTCTAGTCTTCAGCAAAGTTCCTGAAAAGGTAAAGAAATGATTATGACTAGAACTTTTTTGTTTTTTAAAGTATGGTTAACATTGTTCTGAACAATGCTACTTGCTAAAAACTTTCAGGTCAGGGATTGGATCGACAGAATCACAATGGACTGGAGATTCAAGAGAATCATCCCTGCTCATTTTGCTGCTCCAATAAATGGAGGGAGGTCTGAGTTTTTAGCTGCATTTGGTTTCCTAGATGACCTATTGGGCGATCGCTATGTCACTGTGCCTTCACTATCTCTTCTGTTCACATCACTAATGGGAAAGGCTGCTAGTTACTTCCCACCAGATGACATGAAGACCTTGTCATCTCTTGATCAATTTTTAGTCTCAATTGGAGCTGTCAAGCAGACCGTCTCAGGGAGAAAAAATAGAAAAGCAGCATAACTTATAATTAACTTTAGCTTTAAAAAAGTTTCACCACCTTAAATTTTATACACACATGTAATATCAAGGTATTGATGGATTATCATTGTACTAATGTTCATATTTAGAGAAAGTATACAGCAGTGTTAGATGCTTCAAATTATATGAAATCTGTAAGGCCAGAAATGAAGCATAATTTTTTTTTTTTTAATTAATAGGAGGTTAAATGACTTAAACATTAACGAACTACAAAATAGGAGACAGTCCTTTCTTTTTAGATCATGTACAAATGAAGTACAGTAGACTTCAAACCCATCCTTCAATATTGGATGGCCTTGGAGTTGGAGATGAGTAACTACAAGTCCACATGTTGATTGGCATTTCTTTTAGTGCTTTGCTAGTTAAAAGTAAAAAGAGGATTCCTGAAAGCAGGTTCTTTTCATTTTCAGCAGCTTTAAAGGGGATTCCTGAAAGCCGGTTCTTTTCATTTTCAGCAGCTTTAGCTTACAAATAAAGCAATGAAAAAAAGGTAGTTCCAGGCTGGATGGTCTTTGAAAGGGGTCAATTGATAAGGTTTGCAGTGTTTCTGTTTATATATTTTAGATTTTACCCATATGGGTGGCAGGAAAAGCATATACTAATGCTTAGCTGGTATGATATTCTATACCAAATCAGATTTGCTTAAGTTAATGAAATCAAAGGGGAAGATTAATTGACAGTAGAGAATTTGGAATCCTACCAAAAACAAATATTCCATGTAAATTCAAAATCTAACATGAGAAGAACAGGAAGTTGTTATGCTCTCTTGAACTTGCTATTCAGTCTAAGTTTGTACCATTTAGCAACAACATAATTTTTAAAATAGCTTATTGTCAGGTGCTCCATAGAAATCATAAATAATGTTAGTTCTTTTATTAATTAAATGAAACTTCTTCTAACTTTTAATATAGTTATAATGCATAGAAACTTCAATTAGAAGATGTTTCCAAGTTTTGGAAACGTTTTCATATTGGAAAGTTTAGAAAATTAGGAAATTGTTTCCAACTTGAAAAATATATTTATATAGTTCTTTTTTTAAATAAGAAAGAAGATACTAAATTAAATAAAATAACTTATAATTACTATTTATATATCATTTTACCGTATTTGTTGTTTTTACGTTTTCCATATCCACATATGTTCATGATGTCTAAACCAATTGATGTTGATAGAATCATTTGAAACTTTGATTATATCATCATAAACAGTTAAGTTTCACATTTGAGTCATGGAATCCCAAGATTTTAATTTTTAAGTGGTTATATGGATGGAACTCACAGTTTGAGATGTTTCACATATAGGTAAAAATATTATATCCTCTCTTCACTAGTACTAACAATTAACAAGGGTGATTTTTTTGAGAATAAACTAACAACATGACATTATTAAAAATATATATATTATTATAGAGAGTTGAATATTAGGTAAGTATGTTCAACTATATATAATAAAAAAGTCATGGGGTCCAAGTATGAGAAAAATTCAAAGCAATTGCAGAAATAGTGGGACAAGTTCTGTTCATCGGTCTAATGTTTTGGTGACCAAAACCTCTCTTTTTCTGGCTTGAATTAATTGCCCTATTCCATTAAGGAAAGCCAGAATCAGAACAGAATGAAACATTGATTATGATAAATAATGTGTGTGTGTATATATATACCTACATTTTTTGTTGGAGGGTCACCTCCTCAACTAAGTCAACAACTCTATTGAAATTTCATTCTCACACAAGCACGTATGTTTGCACATGCCCATCAACCCACAAAAATAAACATAAAGAAGTATCATGTGGACCTTAGAAATTAACATAAACACAATAATAATATATAAGAATTTTGAAGAACCAAAAAAAAAAACAACAACTTTTTGGGAGGGTGAGACTTTCATACACATAATGAAAACTAAAGAACATGCTGGATCTAAATCATGGACCATCAAATTTTGAGTGTTATGGAGAATCCAATGTGATTTTCTCCTATTTACTTAATTGTCTTTTTCCTCTTATTTTATCTTTTGGCCCATAACTTTGATATAACATAAACTTTAGGGCATGCCTCCACATATTGATGCAATGCAGGCAGCTATCTTCTTTTCAATTTTTCAATCTTCCCCTATCTTTTGAAATGATTCAAGAAACATATCTTTTCCCCACAACGGAAGCCAAAAAGAAAAGGCTTTTCTCTTGGAAAAGCCAATTGTCCACCCTTTAAGTTTGTGAAATTCCAAGAAGAAACCGCTACAAAATTCCCTTTTTCTTTGATTGTGAGAATGGTAGCCTTCCAACAAACAAGACAAGACAATACAAGACAATTTATTTAATTATTCTTTTGATAGAAAATTTTGGACAACAAAATGTAATTAAGATAGTTAAAATATTCTTTTTACGAAATATAGTTAAAATATTTTTTTTACAAAATAAGTGATTAATCATTAGTATGTTAATTCAATTATATAAATCACCATTAATGATGTTTAAGATGATAATGATTATATTATGTGTAGTTCAATTACCTCATTATGCATTAAGTGTTATTTTACTAATCACATTGGATTCCTATCATCATGAAATCTTAATTCTAATGCTAGCAAATCATGCACTTTGCCCTACTTTCATTTTGTTATAAATTAATCCTACATTGTGAAAAAATTATGAAAATGATAAATAATCATAACCATTTTCACTTTTTCTTGATAATAATGGAGATGGCAACCCAAGAAAAAACAAAAGACAAATGGAAACACTCTAAGGTCACTAAATCCTACATTAAGATAGAGTGAAAAAAGGTTTTTCCTACATTAAGATAGAGTGAAAAAAGGTTTTTCAAAAAAAAATCTAAACTATATATATATATATATATTTCTCAACCAATATTTGTGAGGGGAAAAGCCATTAAACTTGAATTCTTGCTTACACTTTCACATTAGGTCACCATCAACTGAACACAAAATGCCAATACAAGTTGTCCTCATTGTGGGTATCAACATTTTAAACAGATTAGAAACTTCAATCCAAATTCAGTTGCCCATGTCCAAGAAATTTTTATTTATTTTTAGGAACTTTCTAATGAAATTTCCATAAGATAATAATGTCAAGTCAGTCACTATAATCTATATATAGCAAATTGTGATAAAAAAAAACACATGCATTAATTTTCTATATTTGGAATTATAAAATTATTACTAATTAGTACTTATAATAAGGTGATGAACTAAACCCAAAAGAAAAGATCGAGGTCTAAAATACAACATATATACAAGTGTTTATCGATGAATATTTATCAATTGAGAAAATAATAACAATTTTGATATTTTCAAATATATATATATATAGCGGGTGAAGAAGTGATTTAATGATATTTTTAAGGGCGTTGTATAATCTCTCAAAGGAAAAAAATTTTCCTTCGACTATTTCTTTGCAATTGGAGTTTGGTGGGTACATTTTAATTTCTACACCACAAAACACGAAATGAAAATAGAAGAAAATTTAACAAGTGAGTTGGCCAATGACCCACAAAGGCTTTTTTTTTGTGTGTTGATGATGGAGAGTTTAATGAGGTCTTTTGTGAATGAAGAGCACACAACTTCAAATATTTTTTTTTTTTTTTTTCATAAAAAAAATGTTGAAGACATGACCGACATAATCTCAGTTTTTGGGTTGGTTAATGAATGAGTAAAAACTCTTAAAAGGGGCCATGGAAGTCATGATGAACCATTAATAAACAAGTCAACAATTAATTGATTAATATATAAATTTCACAACCGACCAAACCCATATAAATAATATACCATGTTATCCAAGATCTGTTGTTTTTCAGTTATAACTATAACTATATATATAATAACAATAATCGAATCTTAATCAAAATACTGTTTAAGAAATGTATTTAATTATATCTTCTGAGTAGTCTTCATCTCCTTATCTTAATATGCAAGAAAGTGTCAAAGTACAATCTCAAAATTAATAAATAAAACAATAACAAAATATACTTGTAAATGTAATTTCCTGGAATCTACTATCAACATTCAAGATGTGTATTTGATCAAGTAAAATTTATTTTATTCTGTAAAATAAATAGGTCTAATCTATATCGATTCTTTAATTTATAAATTGACCATATAAATACTCTAATTTGAGAAAAACAAGATTTATAACACTTTTCAATACTAGGTAAGTTTTAAAAATTATTTTTTTTATAAATTAAAATAAAATTATTAAAACGTTTCAAACTAGTTGAAAAGATAAATTGATAAAATATGACATATTCAAAAAAAAATTAAATATGTATTAAATCAAATAAATACTATTGCTAAGCATTTTTTTCATTTATTTTATTTTCCCCAAAGCTACTTAAAAACCTTCAATAATTCTTTTAAATAAAATGAAATTACTTTTTCTGAATATGATTAGAGAGAAAGGTGACATTCTATATATAGCAAAGCATAAAGAATTTTCTACCATAAATAATTTTTCACATTTTAGGTGACAATTAATGTAATGTGGAACATTACAAATAGTGCAATGAATTCCCTAAAAAAAATTAGCACAATGAATGATAAAAGGAGAGTAAATTAGTACAATATAAATGAAATATATCATACTTGATATCTTATAATACACCACAAATTAAATCTATCACTAGTAACAATTTTTCTTATTTTTAGAAATAAATTTTAAACTTTCCCTAAGAATTGAATTACCTACCATTCTAATCAAGTAAAGAAATAAATTATCATCTCTTTCAAAAAAAAAAAAAAAGAAATAAATTATCATCATCAGTTCAGTTGGTGGGTTGGTATCATTTAAGCAAAATACCATCACATTAAATTAATTATTAAAAAAAATTTACTATTTTTCTAGTACTATCTAGATCGAACTAAACTAATTATAACCCATTAAAATTATAAATATTAGTAATTTAAATAAAAAAAATATCGATAATTGACAAATTATTAAAAATAATACAATAAAAATTAATAAATAAAATACAAAAAACTCCTTTTATTATTTAATATTTATTTATCAAACTCAACTATTGAATGTAATATGTATTTTAAATATTATATATATTAATAATAATAATAATAATATTATTATTATTATTATTATTATAAATTTATCCGTAAAGTTAAAAAAAAAAATAGATAATTTACAAATAGAAGATTTTTATAATACTTACTATATAAAGAAATCAGCACGCAACGCGCATTTAGCAAAGAATAGCGGCACCCACCTAACTGAAACGCAGCAGTTGCCTTTACTTGCTTGCTTGCTTGCACGATCTCTCTCGCCCAAAACCCACTCCACACAATACATGTGAATTCCAATTACTGCTTCTTTATTCCTTTGCTCTATCTTTTCATCTTCTTCCTTAGCTTTCTTGTAAAGGACAAACCTTTTTTTTTTCTTGGAGTTTTAGCACAAACAGAAGGTATCACAGTTACAACTTATGGCTTTTGCTATTAAAGCTCTCTCTTTTATGACTCATTTGATGTGGGTTTTGGTTTTCCTCAAATGGGTTCTCTTTAAAATGAGATTTTGATCATGGGTTTTAAGTGAAGTTAATGATTTTGGTGCCTTTTTTTTTCAGGTCTTATTTGTTCATTTTATGTTCTTGGTTTTTGTGAATTGTTTTTTTGATTGAATATGTGTGTGTTTGTGTGGGGAAGATGTTTGGGTTGTGCTTTGTTTTCAATTTGATGACTTGGGATCATGAGGAATAATGCATGGTTGGTGTCTGATTAAGATTTAAGAGCTTAATATGAGTTGATTTTTGCTGTTGTATTTTTATGTTGTAGGCATGTTGCGTTTTTATGTGATTCATAATTGAAATAAAAATCTTGTCTTCTGCTAATGCGTATGGTGAGGAATGACTGACAGACATAATCCATGCTGTTCTGATGGCATTTCCCTTTGTTCTTTATAGATTGTTTGTGTATTTATTAATCCTCATAGGACTTTATCAACTTTGCATTTCAGATTCTTGGTAGATGGCCTGCTCAGCAGTTGAAGAATGTAGAAATTGATATGCTTAAACTAAGTTTGTTTGTTGTATAGAATTTGCAGGATAATAGGTTATGGGCTGTGAATTGTTGAATTGCCATGAGTTTCCATTTTACTTTCTTTTTATTTATTTATGTCTTATGCTTTCCCATCGTTCATTCATTGGACTGCAGACAGTTCTAAAGTTTTTTAAAAAAAAATTTGGTTTCTGTTTAATCCAATCCAAAGAAAATTGATGCTGACATAAAATACCTTTCAAGTGGCAAAATTCACTTTAGTGTATTTCTCAGAATTTTTTAATAAAGGTGTTGGATTTGAAGTGTCTCGGAAACAATTCTTAATTATTGATAAGCTTTAATATTGTTGTAATCCATGAGATAGATTAGCTTGTTTCTCAAAAAGAAGATAGATTAGCTTTGAAAAGTGTGCAGTTCTTTTGATATATTTTTTTTCTTTAACTTTGTACGCAATTGTTATACTTTCATTTTGTTTCCTTTCTCACCAGATGTATGAGAACATTTTTTGTAATTAAAAGGCTCAACCAATATTCATCATGTACCATGCATATGTGTTCATATTGGTCTCAAGAGCATACATATGAATGTTATTTTCTTTCCAGGCTGAGAATTGGAATTTGTTTCATTGAGCAGCTGTTTGCTAAGTTATTTGTCTTGAAATTAACATCATTTTCTGAGTTTCTGATTTATTATCATTTATACATAGTTTTCAGGGTGCATTCCATTCTTTGATTCTGTTCATCTTGCACCAACTCAATGGCTGAGCAGAGCATCAGTGTACCAGTTACGCCTAAATCAACCGAATCAGATGCAAGTAATTCAAGAAGACATTCCATGGGAAAGGCTGCATCTTCAAGGTGTGATGAAAAGATTCTTCCTCACTATCTCCGAGCTTCTACTGGTTCCTGTCATGATTTTTGTAAATTTGGGAGGAAACATGCATTTGAAGAGAAGACAAGGCGTCCATTTCTAAAAAGGAATGTAAGGAAACCACCTGATGAACATAATTACATGGAGTTTCAGCCAGAGAGAAATAAAACATCAAAGGTTACACACAAGCAAAGTTCCAATTCCAAAGTCCCACCAGAAACTCCTGAGATCATAAAGCGGGAAGTGCCTAAAAAACCTCTTGACAGAAAAGCTCATGCGGTGAATGTGGTAATGGCTGAAAAGAAGACTTCACCAGGGGCACTGTTGACAAAATCAGCTGACAGGCAAAGTCTGGTGTTGAGGGAACTTCTGACCAAGAAGAAGACAATGCGAAAGGATGTGCTATCAGGATCGGTTGACAGCCAAGTTTCAGTATCAAGTGACAATTGGACTGAGAAGAGGAAGACATCATTGCGAGAGAAGAATAAGGCATCAGTGGTCAATCTCAAAACTTCACCTGCTTCAAAGACTCATTTATCTACAAAAATGATAAGGCCAGGTGTTTCTTCGCCGTCTGAAAAAGTTGAGGTCTCTTTGAAACAAGCTTCATCAAAAATGAAAGAAGGGAACATATCTGCAAAAGGTGCTGATTCTTTGAAGGTCAAATCTTCTTCTCCTGAATCATCAAGGGTTTTAAGTGTCCGAGGAAACAATGAGAATAAGATGGCACAAAAGACATTGGCCTCCAAAATAGCTATAAAGAGAGTGCAAACATCTCCAAGAGCTTTTCTGTCTCCTAAAACTTCTAGCAGTGGAATTGCAGGAGGAGTGGCATCCCCAAGAGGTTCCTTGTCTGTCAAGACTACTCTCAAAGTACAGATGTCCCCAAGAGCTTCCATGTCCTTCAAGCCTTCTCTCATTAGGGCTGCAATCCTAAACACAAGGAGGCAAAGGGGCTCAGAAGTGGTGTCACTACTGAAGAATCAGAGAAAGACTAAAAAGGCCAATAACTTGCATCCCAAGATTAAGAATGCTGATCCTGAGCAACCAATAAAGGAACTTAAAAGGCCCAGCAATGATGAAGTCCAGGAGAAAACTCTCTATGTCATCAAGACGGATATTGAGAACAATTATTTGGAATCTGATAGGAAAGAAAATCTTTCTGCTGAGTCGTCTCCACCTCCATTATCATCTGCGAAGTCTTTATCTCTGCCAGAAGTTCTATTATCATCATCTAATAATGAAGAAGATGAAGAGGCATCTGAGTATACTTCAAGTGAAGCAGAAAATGACTCCCTCTCTGAGTATGATGAAGCTGAGTACATAGAAGAGGCGGATACTGAGGAAGGGCAACGCAAAGGATGGCACAGGCAAGCTGGGATGATGCCTTCCCAGGATAAGAATGGCCAACCTGTGAAATTACGGTTCAGGAGGGGAAAGGTGATTGACATCAAGCCAGAGCATAATAGTCCAAGGAGGCTCAAATTCAGGCAAGGAAGAGTGTTGGGGGAAAACCAAAATCTCAAAGCTGATGCCCGGCGAAGCTTTAAGAGGAGAGGAGCTGAAGACCTCTTAAGTGACAACAAACCTGATTCAGAAAAGGTTGTTTTGAGACATCAGGATGTGCATGGAAAGAAAGATGCTCAGGGATTGTTCAATAACGTCATTGAAGAAACGGCAAGTAAACTTGTTGAGACCAGGAAAAGTAAGGTTAAGGCCTTAGTTGGTGCTTTTGAAACAGTGATATCCCTCCAAGATAGTAAACCACCTGTAAACATTACCTCTTGAGTTGGAAATACAGCAGAAAAATAAAGTAAATAAAATTTTCTAAAATAGAAAGAAATAACCATGGAAAAAAATTTGTTCGAAGTAAATGTTATCTGGTTAACAGTTCATTGGTTTCTGCAAAGGAATGGTAGGAAAATAAACATAAGCTTGTAAGAGAGAAGTGCAAAGACACAAGCTTATGGAGTTGTAAGGATAAAAAAGTATATTGCATCTCGACATTAGATAGCCTGGATATAAAGTTCAGCCGGAAGTCCTGAGAGTGTTTGAAATTGACATGGGTGACATACATTTTTTATGGGGGTATGCATCTTCATCCTTTTCAACTTTTTTTTAACCTAATGGGAATGGTTTCCATGTTGTTCTTGTGAATAAAACATCATGTAATATGCACAGAAAAAAAAAAGCTTCTTAACTAGCATTATTTTCGAACTTTGGGTGACCAATCTTATGTAGAATTTGACATCATATGGTTGTTTTTCTTTCCATTCAATGTTATCACTAATCTTGTTTTCAGTTGATTAACTATTTTTTCGTGATTGAGCATGGTTTTAGTTTTTGTGTTTGTCATTATACAACATGTTTACAGAGGACATATGAAATGCTGGTTAATATACTGTTACTTTGTGGTGTATGAACACTCTCTAGTCTCTACCTGCCAACAAAATATCATTGCTTATGCTTGTACAACATGTGAACCATATAGACTTGCATTTTCTTTTTCCTTCAGTTTTAGGTTATGATGACCCCTCCTCCTGCTCTGAGTTGCTTGAGCTTCATGTTGTCGTTGACATTGCAAATGGAAATTTAATAAACCAGGCAAACAGGAAGAGGGATTATACAATGAGGTTTCAACTGTTTATCTTCTTTTTAGTATATGGTGAAAGCTTGATGTGTTATGCACCATGTCACTTGAGTCTATT
Organism: Macaranga tanarius; assembly: GCA_949673435.1. Taxonomy (NCBI): domain Eukaryota; kingdom Viridiplantae; phylum Streptophyta; class Magnoliopsida; order Malpighiales; family Euphorbiaceae; genus Macaranga; species Macaranga tanarius. The sequence continues at coordinate 10,576 of CATIWO010101755.1, read as the reverse complement.
GTGGAAGAACATGATATTAAGATATGGGACCTGAGTTGAGCGTGCTGTGTCCCAATTTAGTAGGTACACCCACCATTACCTGAAAATGGGGTGGCATAGCACATCAACCTTTTAAAAGGAGATGTGGGGGCTCAATCCCAGGATTTGTGACAATGGCATGTTGATAGAATTTGATTTAAATATGCATATGCTTGGTCAGGGATGGAATGGACAGACCCCTCTCTAATGAACAGCAGACTGTAAATAACAAGAGTTTGGTCTGAATATTTGTTTGTTTCCATGAAAAGTTACTTTGATGGCTTTTTAAGAAAATGGGTGCATTTAATTAGAGGAAAATGTGACTTGCCTACTGAAATAAAGAAAATCGCACCAAATATTCAAGGCATTTTGTAGATTAGAGTCATTAGATTATGAAAGGTAACTTAAGGATTGCAGGTAAATATTACAGCAGTAGCATTCAACTATTGTTCTTCAATCTTCATTTCCTAAAGAAGATATGTGGCTTCAGTTTAGTAATTCATCAGTTTCTTGTAAAGAAGATTTATTATTGTGCCATTTTCTAGTAGATAATGAAGATTTACAACATGTCTTAACTCTTATGGTGAGAAAGCATAATATATTTTTTTTTTTCAAGTACCACTTTCATAGAGAGAAGGGTGCACTTAGTTTCAATAAAAAAGATCATATCTTCACTTGGATGCTCTTTTGTGCATTAAGCATTTGATGGGTGTGTGCAATGAAATTGCTTTGTTAAAATCATTATTTCTACCTTGTAGGAAAGAAAGAAACAAAACTTACAAGCTACCACTAAGATTATTCAACCTTCGATACTCAGATTATTTAGATTCTGAATTATCTTAATTACTTAACTAAAATTAAGTTGTTGAATGATTTAAAACCTAACCAGCCTAATCAAATTGTAGAATATTAAATTAAAATTAAGCTAAATCGCTTATGCTTAGATTCAGTAATTACCATAGATTAAATTAAGAAAATGAACACATATGCAATGAGGTCTTCTTAATTCAAGCTTCAATCTTCCATTCATGAACCTAATTTCCAAATAAATCTTCAACTTTCAAAAATGCATTACTACTAAGTGGGTGAAGATTTTTCCACTCCACCCATTTATTTCTACAATTCTTATTTACTTTTTTGAATTTATAAATTACATAATTATCCTTTACTTGAAATGTTTATTGTTTTCACTAATTATCATTCCTAAACTAGCATCTTTCTAACTTTTTTTTTCAAATTTACTATTTGATGTGTAATATTATAAACCTACTTGTGCTTGAGCTTTTTTTTTTTTTTTTTTTGTATAAAAAAATTTAACATAGTCAACTTTTTTTTAAATCTATTAATTTACCTTTTTACTTGTCTAAATCATTGTAAATTTTGCACCAATTACAAAAAAGATAATAATTTTTCTTTTATTTTTTATTAATATTTTTTTAAAATATCATATGCACATTATTTTATTTTTATTTGTATTCTTCTTATCATAATTTTTAAAAGATAATATAAAATTAAGGTACATAATTAAAAAAAAATCATTTTAAAAATTTTAAAAAAACTCATCATATAAAAACTGTTGTAATTTTAATTTTTATGACAAGTTTTGTAACATATTAATAATAAAAAAATATTTTCTTTTTATCAAGTATAATTTTTATTATTTAATTTAGTTAGAGCTTGTGTGGGATATAATTGCTTAAATTACATAAGGTTAATTTTAGTTCTATTTGTTGAACTTATAAATATTTGTTGATATAATAAATTATTGTTGAATTTTTATAATTGATATTTTTAATCACATAATTTAATATTTAATATTTTATATTTTATTAAATAATGATAGAAAATTTAAAAATAAAATTATGTGCCTGTGATATTAAAACTCTTTATAAAAATAAAAAATAAAAAAATAAACTTATACACATATGATATTGAAAAAAAAAATTATTCATAAAAATAAAAGATTTGTTATTTTTTTAAACTTGATGCAATTTTTACAATGATTTAGATAATATTAAATCTTTTAACACCAAAAAAAAAAAAAAAAAAAAAAAAAAAAAAAAAAAAAAAAAACTCAATTACAAGTAGTTTAAAATTTGAAATATCAAACAATAAATTTTGATGAAAAAAAGAAGAGTAGTTTAGCAATTATAATTAATAAAAGATTAGACATTTTTTTATACAAGAGAATAAAGATTTACAATAAAAGATAATTATGTAATTTGTAATTTCAAAAAATAAAAAAAAAAAAGGAGTGTGAAAATAAATGGGTGGAGTGCAAAAATCCTTACCCCTACTAAGTACCAAATTTTGAAATTTTCAAAACAACGAACATTTCATAGAAAAAAGAAATTTCACAATCCCTTATTTATAATTTCATTCAATTTTTCACTAAATATTTATTAAGAAAAAAATACATAAACTCATTAATCCGAGAAGTTTGTTTTCAAAAATTAAGCGTAGTTAGAAGGTTAATAAGAAAATGATAATTTGACATGTTTGCTAACTTCTTGTTCTTGTAATGGGTGATACTTGCCAGGAACTCGAACTTAGGTTTTTAGATGCCCTTAAATGCTATTAGGAGTCATTTGGTTACTAGAATCGGGCTCACTGACAATTGTATTGGTAATTTTGTGATTTAATTTAGTTCTAATTGAATTAAATTTATCAATTAAGTCATTAAATTATGAGAAATTTATAACTTTTAATTCAATAAACAAACAATTCAAAATTCCTAATTTTAATTCGATGAACTATTAAATCAAACCAAATGGAGGTAAAGAGATTTGAGATATCATTAGAGTCCATGCATGATGCATCCCATGAGGAAAAAATTAGACATGCCCAATTTGATACGTTGATAGCCTTTATTCAATCAATGGGGCAAGCTGGTGATCTGTGGTCGAGATTTTAATGTAGTTAGGGAGGAAAGTGAAAAGAACGGAGGGAGAGCTGTGTGTGAAAGAAAGGCTGAAAGTAGGTGTGGCCACGGTTCATGAACCGGCCGGTTCTGGTTCGAAACCGCCGGTTCATAGTTCGACCTAAGGTGGAACCGAACTGGAACTGGCTTAATCCCGATTTTGGGCCGGTTTTAAATCGGTCAGTTCTAGTTCATGGTTTTGGTTTTTTTGGTTCGGTTTTTATGCACTGTAAAAAAGTTGTATTATTTTAGAAAATAAAATATACTACGAGTAAGAGAAAATTATATAGAATTTTATAAAAAGTTGTAACTTGCATTTTTTGAATTTTTGACATAATTTGATTTTTTTCATAAAATGAACCTGAACCGGCCGGTTCGGAACCGGAACCGCCGGTTCACGGTTCCAAATTTGACCGGTTCTGGTTTTGGGTTTGACCGGGCCGGTTCCGGTTCGGTTCCGGGCCGAAACCGGCCCGTGGCCACCCCTAGCTGAAAGGTTTAGATAGTTTATTGACCATAATGGTTTGATGGAGGTTGGGATAGTTAGATATGCTTTTACTTGGAACAACAGAAGGAATGGGGGCGAAAATATCCAAATGAAACTTAACTGGTTTTTATTATCAGCAGAATGGGGAAGAATATATCTCGAGGCAGTTGTGCAAGTTCTTCTTGAATTTGGATCAGACTACAAAGCTATCATGCTAGTCCCAAGACCCCAGTCTAGAAAATACAAAAAGACATTCCACTTTGATCCTAGATGGACCAGAAGTATGGATGCAAATAGAATGATAGAAGAAGCTTGGAGAATCCCGCAACAAACTACACTGCAAACTCAAAGAATGTTAGCATAGATTATTTAATTGGAGATGATCAATGCAGTCAAATTCTAAAATAAAGATCATGAAACTCCAAGAAAGCCTTCATCAGCTACAGATGCAAAATGGTCCATGGCAAAGGAAAGAAGTTAGAGAGCTAGAATATAAGCTAGCAGAAGAAAAGGCTAAAGAGGAGGAATATTAAAGTCAAAAGGCCAAATAGAATTGGTTAAAGCTAGGGGATTAAAACATAGCATTCTTCCACTCTAAAGTGATGCAAAGGCGAAGGCGAAATTATATTTATGGGCTACTAGATGATCATGGAAAATGGAAAGATAAGCCAGAGGTGGTAAAAGAAGTAATTGTTGACTATTTCAAGCACATATACACTTTCAGTCAATCCACACATATCTAGGAGGTAACCAGGGGCATTTAAAAGAAAGTTACAGAATCTATGAATAGATTTTTAACTAAAGAGGTAACAGTTGAGGAAATTCAAAAAGTAGTCTTTGACATTGACCCTCAAAAGGCACCAGGCAGAGATGGAATGATAGGTAGATTCTATCAATCTTACTGGTCTCTTATTTATGATGATGTAATTAAAGCTTTTTCTGATATTTTTATCCATGGTAAATTGCTCAAGAGCCTCAATTATACCTCTATCTCTATGATCCCCCAAGTCCGTGAACCTAAATCAATGAAAGACCTTAGACCTAATTCTTCATGTTCAGTTACCCATAAAATCATTGCTAAAATCCTTACAAATAGACTTTAACCCATTTTGGAGTCGATCATTAGTGAAAAGCAGAGTGCCTCTATCAAGGGTAAGAATATATCTGATAATATCTTCATAGCCTATAAGGTGACCCATATGCTGAAAACCAAGAGAAAAGGGAAGAAGTTTGAGTTTGACCTAAAACTAGATATGAGCAAAACTTATGAGAGAGTAGAGTGGTTCTTTTTGAAAATGGAATTCCACTTGAGATGGGTGAATTGGGTCATGGAATGTGTGAAAACTATAACCTACTTTGTCAATATAGATAGGGAAAATAAGAGCTATATCAAACCTACAAGGGTTTTAAGGCAAGGTGACCCCTTGTCACCTTATCTATTTATTATTTATACTTAATATTTTTCCATATTAATTTTTTTGGCTAATAGAAGGGGAGAGCTTACAGGGTTAAAATTGCTCGATTTAGCCCTACTTTAACCCATTTGTTCTTTATTGATAACTCTATACTTTTCTATAAGGTAAAAAAATCTCAGATTGAAACCATTAAACGTATCATTCATTACTTTGGCTTGGCAAGTAGGCAGGCTGTAAATTTGAAAAAGTCATTTTTATTTTTTAGTAAGAATATCCCAATGGGCCTTAGAAAAAGGAAAGATTTTAGGAATATAAAATAGGGGGTTTCGATAAATACTTAAGTCTCCCAGCAGCTGTCAATAAGTCTAAAATAGAAAACATTCCAGGAGCTAAAGATTAAAGTAGAAAGGAACCTAGTTAGTTGGAAAGGGCAATGGTTATCTATGAGTGGGAAGGAGGTCTTGATTAAAAGTGTTGCCACTGCTATTCTAGTATTCACTATGTCTTGGTTTAGTCTCCCGAAGAAGCTCTACTTTGAAATAAACTTTTTAATTACTAGGTTTTGGTGGGGTCAAAAGGGGAATGAAAGAAAAATGCATTGGGTTAGGTGGAATACTATATGTACATAAAAATGGGAAGGGGGTTGGGTTTTCAAAACCTAAAATCCTTTAATCTAGCACTTATGGCTAAACATGAATGGAAATTCATAACCCAGCCTAGCTCTATAGTTCAAAAGTTTTCAAAGGCAAGTATTTCCCATTCTCATCTTTTTTGGATGTAGAAGATCACTTAAATACATCATGGGCTTGGCACAATCTATTCAAAGAAAAATCCTTGCTCCCAAAAGGCATCAGATGGTAAATTTTTAATAGGAGATCAGTGAATTGCTGGTAGAATGCATGTCTCCTATTGGACTCTCCTTTCAGAGTTAGCTCAGAAGGCCACTGTAAGGTAATGTATAATAGGTGGCATAACTCATTAATGAAAGCACCAAGAGATGGAATGTGGACTTAATCAAGCAAATCTTCAATGAAGTAGATCAAAGAATCATCCTTTGAATGTCTCTGAGCCGCACAAATGGCCATGACAGGCTAATATAGAACCATACAAAGTTTGGAATCTTAACGGTGAAATCAACATATCATTTGGCTTAACAGAATGAGGTGGAGGGAGAGCATGCCATGGGAAGACCACATGAGGACAACTATAATACTTGGAAGAGTATATTGTACCTTAAGACCCAAGTAAAGTAATAGTATTCTTATGGAGAGCTTTTCAAAACAAATTACCAACGGGAGAAAATCTGAAGCTTAAACTGTAACACCTACATTTCAGATATGAAATACATGCATCATACCCTCCATAATATATAGAGTAGAGTCATGGATTTTATTTAAGTATAGGTATATTTATATATTGTAGAGAAGGACCTAATTATAAGGAAAGATGTGATTAATTTGTTACAATAGGAAGTTATAGGTTATTATGAATTAGTCTCACTTCATTAAGGGGAAGGAAGGATATTGTGAAGATAATTGTCCATATTTATCTAAATTTTTATTTTGTAATTATGATTAAGCATTTATTAAAGGAGACACCTATGGGGGTAAATGGAAGCTTGTGATTTATGTGTATGTGGGGGGGGGGGGTGTATGAGTGTAGAGAAATTGTTGAAGGAAGAAGGAGAGTAATTTTTGATGAGTTTTGAGAGATTTTGATCTTGCACTAATTATCAAACAAGAGTTTTGGGAAATTTTAGGAGGTCTATAAGCTATTAGAGCATCAATTGGTAAGCTTTATATGTATTTTTAATAATTGAAGTCAAGTTTTAATTGTTGTAAAGTCGTGCTCTGTTTTCCCTGTTTATCAGTCCTAGGGTTTTTGCCATAACTAGAGTTGTAGAACTCCAAATTGAGTAAGGTTGGATGCTATGGAAACTTTAGAGAGAGTCCTCTACAACTTTTATATTTTGAGCTTGAACTGAATCTGTTGATAGAAGGGTCTAATAGGGCTCAACATTTTATTGCTCTTGCTAGTGGCCCTGTTTTACCCGATTTAGTTCAAAAATTCATAGATAATTATATACATGTCTAAGTTAAGTAATTCCAATTGGATTATAGTAGGCTCATAATACTAGCTTCAGTAGAAAAATCATAGTCGTTGGACTTGTGTGTGCATCATTTGGATACATCGAACTTTAAACATTAAGTTGCATCTAGTAAATTTGAGTGCAAGTGTCATGCTTGCTATGTAAGATTGATATGTAGTTTTGTATAGGAATTAAAAAAAATAGAGGAGACACCACTCATTAGGAGAAGCCTTCTTCACTTAAGAGTTGGAAGCACTTTTGGTAAGTAATTATTAATATAATGTATATATATTGATCCTCTCACATATAATAGTTGTTTTACCTTGTTTAGATTATGCAAGCCATTAAATGTGGTAAAAGATAAGATATACTGATTATGAGAATTGTGAATGTTGATTGAATGTGGTGTGAAATGATTTATGGCTATTGAAATGTGTATGGTGTATAAATAATTGATTATTAAATAAATATGAGAGGAATGAGAGGTATACGTATGATAGTGGGGCTGAGCCGGGCAGATAGCCTCCACTGATTATGAGTTATGAGACTGAGCTAGGTGGATAGTGGCCATATTTGAAATATTAATTTTGAGATATGGGAAAGTTGAACCGGATGGATAGCTACCCAAAAATTATGTGAGAATGTGAGATGTGGTACTGAATCGGGCGGATAGTCTCAGTATATAGCCATTTATGAAAAATATGATTGTGAAGATTAAGCCTAAGTTGGCTATGTGTGAGGAAATTATATAACGATGGTTCTAGGTGGATACCAAACATGTATTTATATGTATTCTTTGCATTCATGCTTGTATATGAACTTTTGAATTCCAGTTTATATGTAAATTGTATGTGAATGCAAATGTATGAAGGATTAGAGTGGTATACGAAAGGATATGATGTGTATAAACTAATTGTGTATGCATTGTGTATATTTTCATTATATTCTTTGTATGTGTTTGGTATATTCTTTGTATATGTTTGATATATGTTGAATTGAAGAAAATGTTTGAGGTTATATGATGTTTGATGATAGTGTATATGTGTTATACACTGTATAGGGAGTTTAATTAGTATGAATTGATGTATTTTTAAAGGAATATAGTTCAGTAGTAGGATTTAGCTACTGGCGGTCGCCAGTCCCTACTCACAGGCCAAGCTATTGGCAGTCAGTCTCTAAAACCAGGCGAGCCATTAGTGGCTGGTGAGCCCCAGTCTTTGGGTGTAGCCTGGCGATGTTTTTACTTTGTTTTGAGTTTTTAATTGGCAATAATTTCAGGTATAGGCCAAAACATTTACGTTTACATGTATGGTATATTCTTAAGTGATGTTTGCAACAGCTACCCTCTAGTATACGTATTTCTGACATGTACATTGCATTTTATATATAGTAGAGTAATTAACTTAATTTAAGTGGAATATATGTTTGAATTGTAGAGAGAGATCTAATTATAAGGAAAGAAGGGATTAGAATGTCACAATAAAAAGTTATGGGTTATTATGTAATAATCCTATTTCATTAAGAGGGTGAAAGGAGATTGTGGTAATATTTGTCCATAATTATCAAGATTATTATTATTGTTATTAGCTATAATTATGCATTAATTATAGGGGACACCTAAGGGGGAAATTAGAAGCTTATGATTGGTGTATGAGTGTGTATATATATGGTATAGAGAATTATTGTAGGGAGAAGGAGAGTGCGCTTTGATGAATTTTGAGAAATTTTGATCTTGCACAAGTTATCTAACAAGAGTTTTGAGAAGCTTTATGAGGTCTTTAATCTATTGGAACATCAATTTGTAAGTTTTACTTGTATTTTTATTGATTGAAGATGAGTTTTATTGGTTACAAATTTTGTGCTCTGTTTTTCCTATTTTTCAGTCCTAGATTTTTACCATAACTTAGACTGTAGAGCTCTGATTTGAGCATGGTTAGAGGCTCTGAAAACTTCAAAGAGTCCTCTACAACTTTTATGTTTTGAGCTTGATTTGAATCTGTTGGTAGAAAGGTCTAATAGGGGTCGACATTTTGATGCTCATACTGGTGGTCCTGTTGTGCCCGAATTGATTCAATAATCCATAAATTATTCTATACATGTCTGATTTGAGTAATTCCAATTGAAATTGATAGTAGACTCATAATACTAGCTTCAGTAGTAATATCATAGTCATTGGACTTATGTATGCATTATTTGGCTAAATCAAACTTTGACCATTTTGTTGCACCTAGTTGAGTTTAGGTGCAAGTATAATGTTGGTTATATAAGATTAATGAATGATTATATGTAAGAGTTTATAAAGGGAAAGAGGGCACTCAAAGTTAGAAGAAAGACCCTTATTGAAGTTGGAAGCACTTTGAGGTAAGTAATTACTAATATATATTGTGTGTGTACATATGCTAAACTCTTATGTGGATAACTATGTATTTCCTTTTATAAAATTGAATGAATTTATGGATTAGTGAATATGATGTGGAATGAGTTTCCACCCTTTTGTGTATTGGAAGTGTGAGGAATGGTTGTCAAATGATATTATGTGTGCTTTATGTGTGGATTATAGTGGATACTATAATTGTGTATAATGAATGTTATGAATGTGAAAATGGAGTAGTGCTTATAGATGAAATATTGTTATGGTGACTTATTGAGATGCAATTGCTTTTAGTTACATTGTGTTATATTATGCTGTGTTTCACAAGAAGGTGAAACAAGTGAGAAAAATGATGATTTTTTGAGAAAGTGTGTTGAGTGAAGACTGAGTCGGGCGGATAGTCTTCACTGATTATGTATGATGGAAAAGCTGAGCTGGACGGATAGCTACCCATGATTGATATGTGTAAGAGTGAGACTGAGCCGGGTGCATAGTTTTACTAAATGACCATTTAATTAATATTGTAATTGTGAGAAATATAGTCAATGAGGCTAAGTAGGAGGTAATTATACGAGGAAAGGTCCGGCCATATACTAACTGGTGTATTGAAAAATATATACTTTGACTTTATACTTTTGAATGAGATACAATGTGTAAATGTATTATTGAAGTTATAAAATTACGAATATATATGCTTTAAATTGGTGAATGATTGAGAATTATGCATTGGTGAATGAGTTGGTGATGTTTAGTATGTTTTTGAAGTGTTTTTAAGTTAGTATTGAGCTATGTTCAAGTATGGAATGGATTGCAATGCATTAGAATGGTCAAAAGGAGGTTTTGGCCAAGCTTGGGCTGCTCACGACCGTGAGGAAGCAACTATGAGTAGGGGTGTGTAAAAATAACCGAAAACTAAAAAACCAAACCGAACCAGTCGGTTCAATTCGGTTTAAACCAAACCAAACCAAAATAAGTTCGGTTCGGTTTTCATAGTAAAGAATATAATAAATCGAACCGAACAGAATTCTTTGTATATTTAAAATTTTATATATATTTATAGGTCGGTTTGATTGGTTTAGTACTAATATTTTAAATTTTAATAATAATTTTAGTTTCTAAATATATAAAACTCTTAATAAAATTATTTACTACCAAAAAAATTCTAACAAAACGTATTTAAATATATTTTAGAGAATCGGTTCATTTGATTTTTTAAAAAAATTAATAAATATAAAAAATTAACATTAATATATCTTATAAATCTTATTAGAATATT
>CATIWO010101727.1:0-10076 GCA_949673435.1 Macaranga tanarius | reverse complement strand
TACTTTTACCAGCTTGTACATAAATTATTGGAAATCTAAATATTTTATAGGCTTATGATGTTTACAAGAATTCTATTATATGCTCTACCAAATCAATCAGAGTTAAATAAATTACTAAAAATTTAATCTACTTTATCTAATTGACTTGGAGAAAATATCTATAACAATTAACATTCCTATAATATATATATACAACGAGAAGTTTTGGGGTTAAAGATCCATCTTTAACCGCTTTGGATAACTTTTGATAGCTTTCGATACTATTAGATAGCTTTTTTCTCACCCATTTCTGTTCATTGTCTTATTCTTTCTGGATCTGGGTGGTTTTGGTCTTTCTAGGATCAAAAATTACTTAGATCCTTTATTTACTTTACTTGTATTGTGCTATTGTGTACTTAAATAATTTTCTGCTATGTTTTTGGTTGTTGGTTTCCTGGGTTTTGTTAGAGATCCGATTTTGCGGTTAAAGATCCATCTTCACCAGTTTGTGAGTTAACAAGAACAAATTTGGCTAAGCAGGATTCCTCTTTTTGTGGCAACCAAGAGGCTATGCAAAAGACAGGATCTTCAACGTTAGCGGCCATTGTTTGGAAGATTCGACTCTACCACTTTCCGGCTAACCTATGTGGTTTTCTTTTTGCTTCTGTACCTGTATTTTTTTAGTTGTGTTTGTTTATTTTACAGTTGAAAGCTCCTCTACTATCATTAGTCAGCTCTGTACAATTTGACTGGATTGCTAATAATGGGAGAAAATTTTTTCTTCTCCAGATCGTTGTATGCTCCTCTTCAATGTTTAAAAAAAAATGAAGGTTTTGCGCTCTGAAACAACAATTCTCCATCGCCAAAGCTTGTATCAAGCAAAGAGTGAACCCATCCCCGAAGACATCACTGTTTGTCTTATCAGACAACTGATTGCTATCAGTAATAGAACTGGGTCCTACAAAGCACATTCTTTTTCAGTGCATTCTTTATCAAATTATCATACATATGTTTACATGCCTGCATCCTGATGACTCCCAACTATCATGTTCTGTAAGACTTTTTGCAGTTCATATATTCAAAGAAGAAAATTATTTAAGCCAACAAAAATTATATCTTTTGGACACCAGGAATGTGGAACTCGCAACTTAATAGGTTTGCGGCCACGCTAAAATTTAATTTAAGAGAACCAACTGAATTTGTTTTTGAAGATCATGTGAACATGAAGATTGACTTTAGAAATCAACCCGGTAAGTAATAGAGCAAAACAGAATTCGAGAGGATCTCATATAGAAAGTGCGAGAGGAAACCAAAATATTGTACGGGCAACCCTACGGTTAGCCTAATGCACACAACAAATCTAATATTTAAATTGTCCTAACAAAGAATCTAACATAAAGCAAATTACAACATTCAACATGTCCTTAAACAAAATTATTCAGTGATTCTAACAACTAAATCAGATATATCATTACAGTCTCAATGCTGGCCAAACTGAACTCAAGGGGTTCTGCCTAGTACCCATAGTTTGTACCATACACTGAGCCATAACCTCCAGTATGGCCTGCATGTCCTTGGCTAGACGCAGGGGATGCATATACAGAACCATGAGCGGCAGCATAAGGATTATATCCTTGGTCTGCGGACCCACCTGTCTGCGCCTGCGTTGGTGCTGCAGCTTCAGCCATGAAATTCTGCAATACAAGGGAATCATAAGAAGGCATGTAATGAACCTAGCTGTCAACATCAACACTAACACTCAACATGATGCTAATTGCAGGAGAACCTAGAACTGAGAAATTTAAGGATTACAAGGACGAAGAAATAAGTGCATGCTAACAACACCACCCTTCACTAATATTCACAGTGGAAGTAATAAGTCAACAAAATTTCAATCATGATAAAATAAAACATTATATAGAAACATGTGTTAAGATACGTACCTGTATCAGCTGCTGAGCCGTTTGGACTTGGGAGGCAGTTCCACTGATTTCCACTGTCATCTCCCCAGGAACACCTCTAGTTTCTTGTATAGTAACAGTTGCCCCACTAGCACGCCGAATGTAGCTTATACTTGAACCAGCTGTCCCAATAACAGCATCAGCATAAGATAATGGAATTTGCATTTGCTGTGTAATCTGTAAGAACCATGAAGCCCCTGTATTAGTTTAAGAGCCTGTAATTTCAAAACTACTATAGAAGAGGAGAACAAAAGATTCTAGATTTAAGAGAATATTGAAGTTCATTTAGGGGCCTTAGCTGTTAATAAATTGCGTAATACACTTTGCTAAGTTTTCAAGTACCTGAAGTAAATTATAGAACTCACCCTAAAATGACATGCTAAATTTTTCAATTAAATGCATGAAATAAACTATAGAACTCACTGAAAAATAATAATCAAATTAAAATGATAAGCGAGTACAGATGCCTTTTTGCTGCAAGTGGATATAAACAAACTCGCAAAACAAGATACTAAAAAGATTACAAAGGTCAAGATTAAATTAGTCAATTATCATATCAGATTTGAAAAGATCACACGAAATTAGATAAGGTCCCCCACAGTAAACCATGCCCAACCCTTGCAAATCCCAAGAACACTGCTTCATCACATAGTTATTAAAGGTGCAAGGTGCTAGACTGCTAGGGGTCCAGGGGCCAAGGCACAAGGCCCAGTCACAGGCCTATGCCTTCACAACATGAAAAACAAAAAATTTTTAAAATTAAGACCGAAACAGCCAAGCTTATATAACAAATTACTAACAGTTTTCCAGCATCAAGTTCTCAATCATTTTATCAGCAATGGTTTCTGATAAGGTAAGGGAAAAACATAGAAAAAGCTAAGTACGACATAACCTGTGTGATCATTGATGGTGCAGCTTGGGAATTTGATGATCCATGGGTACTCATAGGAGCTTCTCTTCCATAGGCAGATATACCTTGATGAGGTTGTTTTTCCATCGGAGGCGGCAAGTCAGCAGGAGGATAGTAGTTCTCAATTTGCCGAGGAGGAGGCATATTATATTGAGGATTACCAAAACCAGGACCTCCACCAGCAGCTGGAGGAAGACCTTGAGGTGGACCCCATGATTGATGAGGTGGCATGTGCTCCATTTGAGGATTTGGCATTTGCATCTACCAAAGCAAAATTATTAAATTAGTGTTTCATCTGATTTAACATGCCAATGAAATATACATTGCACTGTTACACCTTTACTGAAGAGCTTCTTACTTGCATTTCAAATAATGGAATTATACTGCGGTCAACTAGAAACTTCCTTAGATGAGAAGCAATTAGCTCCACTGCTTTGTGCACACCAACTGCATCCCCCAGTAATTCTACAACTCTATCATCTTGGAGGGCAAAAACTGGAAGGTCTTCTGCAGCAATTTTTCAGATTAATAGAGTAAGACAGAGACAAACATTCAGCAACTTGCACAAAAAGAGAGAGAAAAGGCAGCAATACAATTATCTAAATTTAATGCAAGGAGATCTGAAAATTTAAATTATCATGGAAGACAATCGGAACAAAATGCTCAAGTATAAAATATGGAAACTGAATTATCAAAGAAAGGACAGGAGGCTCTAGAAACAACAGACACAATAACCAATTCCACAGATGGAGAAAAGGAAGGTGCATTAAATTAATTTCAAGTTTAAATTCAAATAGTTCACCCATGTTTTGAGCATTAGGATGCAACCTGAACAAATAACTGAACAAATAAGAAAACAATGAATGTAATCAGAAAAAATTCTAACTGGAAGCAAGCATGAATGAACAAGACAAACAAAGTTTTATTGAGAAAACCTGATCCAAGAACTCTAACAACACAAGTAGATGCTTCCTGAATAGATTTAACCGTTGCTCCTTGTTTCCCAATTAAACTTCCAGCTTGCGAGGCTGGCACTAACAACCTGGTCGAAACCTTGGTTCCTGTGCCTGAGGGAACATGGGAAGAATCACCATCCAAACCATCAACAATGCGTTTGTGAACTCTCAAGAGGCCATCCATCGCAGGAGGAAGAGCAGAATCAGGTTCCTCCTTGGCAGATACCATGACCTGAAGAAAAACAACATCAGCAACAACAATTGAAGATAAAACTATGTGATTGAAAGGTCAAAATGGAAAAGCAAGTTGCATAAGCAAACTTGAATGATAGTAAGATGAAAATACCATAAATTTTGAAAAAGAAACGATCTTCCGTTTTATGTTCCACATGTAATAACAATAAAAAGTATCCAATATTCTTTTCAAAACTCCATTAGCCTTAGAGTGAACAATTTTATTGAGTAACCAACTTCATTTAAATCCAAAAATAACAGGATCAGCACTATGCAATTTTCTGGTTAATTTTCCTACCAATGGATTAAAGTTGATGAGTTATTAATAACCTTTTATTCTTCTGAAAACAAATATTACAAGTTTATTAAGTTTATGTTTCCTTAACATCCGCATTTATCATATTTACCACGACATAAGACCTGGAATCTTGCCACTGAAAAAGGACAAAAGTGGACTTGGCAAGCTTTCAGTATGTTATTATGCAAAGTTGATTAATTTTACTTCAGATGCTTAGTGTTTTGTTGTTGTGAGCATATTAATGAAATTTGGGTAGCAATTAGGTGTTAACAGCATTTTCATTGTACTTTTTTAGATATTATTATTAAAGGCTTGGTATATGGTGTTTACAATCTGCGTCAAGAAATCAACCATCCAGTTTCTGAAGTTACCAGAGAATGAGAGCTTCTTGATACTGTTGTTCGTACAAGGTGTCTGTTTATTCAAATCACTTTTCAGCACCTTGTAATGCTCAATGCGGATCCCTGCAATCTGAATCTTTGGTTCTTCAAATTTGGGGTCCTAATGATGATTGATTCCTTTAAAATTTGCGGACAGAACCTGCACAGACTCATTTTTGTTATTGCAATAAAAGGAACTCTTGTCACTTTCTGGATTTCTCCTGATTAGACTTCCTCTTTTCTTTGTCTTTTGTCCATTACAAAATTTTCAACAGTAGGGTTCTTTTTATGTTATATTAGACGTTTTTCATCATATATTATCTCCTGAAAATTTTTTGTTTTTCTAACATCCTATACTCAAAGGGTAACAGACTGCAGAATTACATTTGCACCACAACAGTACAAACTATATAAACGACTTTATACCTGCAGTTCAATAACAAAGCTTCTGGTCAAAATCCAAGAATCCCAAGGATTGAATGAGAAATACTTGAATCTAAATCCAATAATGATAAACATTATTTTATATTTTAATATAAAAATATGTCACTTTCTATAAATTTGAATTTTATTTAGAAATTATGTTATAAGCTTATAACTTTAATTACATATTTTACGTTTGTCAATCACTTCTATTTTTTTATGATAGTAAGAATTAGCAAATATATTCTTCTGCTTACAAGTAATCTTTACATCTAAGCATTTTTTTTCGGTCATCCTTTGTCTTCTTTTTCACTAAGTTTCTTTTTATAATTAACATTTAGTAGAGTCTTACTAGAAATTTTTGGACCACCATGACAAAAGTGATGCTTTCTAATCACAAGCCAGAAGGCAATTTACACCAAGAAACTCCAAGAAATCCATATTCTCAATTAAAATTAAACAAGAATGAATAACCAAACTCATAAAAGTGGTAACTGCACACACATCTATGTAAACACAGCAATTTTGATAAATGCATCTCAGCTAGCGCCATAAAAACATTTTGCAAGGCCTAGAAATTTCAGTGCATAGTGTATATTCAAAACTAAGAGAGTAAGGGTGAGAGAGAAAAAAAAATCAAATAAAGAAAGAGAAAATTTGTTCGAATGCTGATATAAAAAACACTTCACACATCAACAAGTTCTCTCTCCAACAAGCCTACTGCTTGCTTTTTATATTCAAATATATAAATAAAAGAAACTACAAACAAACTTACAGCTCTTTCTGTTGTCCCTGGAGGTCCATCAAGTATCTTAATGCGAGCTCTTGTTTCCTCAACTATTTTTTTAATGAACTCCCCTTTGCGTCCAATTATACTACCAACTTTTTGTGCAGGAACCAACATCCGGAACACACTTTCTCCAGGCCATCCAGGCCACTTTTTCTCAACACCACCAGCAACTGTATCAGCATTGTGTCCTTTTTCTAGAACTTGATAATTCTCAGGCACTTGATCTGCTGCATGGTCAATATCATGCTCTATGGCATTATCCATATTATGGTCCATACTAGGATCCACATTCTGATCTATACCATGATCCATATTATGCTCTACAACCAACCCCTGATCTGTAACATGATCCAAGCTCTGACCAACATCATGATCCAAGCCCTGATCAATATCATGATCCAAGCCATGATCAACATTATGATCCAAGCCATGATCAACATCATGATCCAAGCCATGATCAACAGGATGATCTACACCATGATCAACAGCATGATCCACATTGTGATCTATGGCATGATCCACACCATGATCTACATCATGATCCAGGCCATGATCTATTGTATGATCCAATCCATGATTTACTGCAAGATCCACATCATGATTTGCCACTTGATTGACATCATGCTCCCCAATGCCTTGATCAACTTCTGCCATGAGTTTTGCACTGGAAAAACATACAAATGAAAACTCTTAATTATACCACTCCCAAGAAAGAAATGGAAATGACACTACCAACAAATGCTCACATCATTTGATTTTACTCAGAATTTGAAACTACGATTTCTCAGAAGTCACTAAGTTGAGAATCTAACTCTTTAATGATAAGACTTTTCTGCACTTACAATAAGTTTCTCTACCATATTGGTAAACATCTTAGTTTGTAATCAATAACAAACACAAATAAACTGCACCAAACTAGAAGGCCTTTAAAACATAGCATTTATACTTAGAATCATCCATATAAGTATAACATAAGGGGAGAGCAGCTAGTGAAAGGCTCAGGCCTGTACATGTAGTTACCTATACCTCAAGTGGCATTGCATTCCAATTTCCAAATATAGTCTACAACTCAAATTCAATGACCATAACATCCAGCGCATTTTTTATTAGTTCAACTAAAAGAAAACTGGCCAAGGTTATTTCCCGCACAGTAACAACTAATTCATTAAGAAAACATCCATTCTTCTGCATCTGTTATATTCACTCATAACGGTACCAACTTTAATATGGCATCAAGAAAACAACTATACCCAATTAAGCCAATAAGAAGTACCAACTTTAATATGGCATCAAGAAAACAACTACACCCAATTAAGCCGATAAGAATACATAAACATAAAGGACACATCCCACACATAAAAACCCCACATAATGCAAAACCCTAAATTCCATACCCTTACCCAAGCCTTAAAAAAACATCTTTGACATAAAACAAACATAAAATTTCAATTGGAGGAAAACCCATTAATGGGAAGAATCTAGAAACCTCTAATCACCCAAAATTAAAGTAGAACAATCAATACAACAATAACAACAAAATTTAGAACAGCTTACAGAAACAACACTGGAACAAAAAAGACGAAAACTTTGAACTATAATAAAATCAAAAATTCACGAAAGGAAGAGAACACTTACATGAAAGGAAGAGAAGAGAGAGTAAAGATTTTTGGGTAAAGAGATTGGATTCGAGGGTTTATAGGGCTCGAGAGCGAGAGAGAAGAGAAAAGTTGGGTAACGAAGATTTTTAAGGATGTTGTTGTTTTTTGTTTTGTGGCCCTCATAAAACCCTTATTTTGCAGGGTGGTCCTTGTTAATGTTTGTAGGTAAATGGCCTCAAATTTTGAGTTGGGAGTTTTTGAAAAGGATGGGCTTAGAAGGGCAGAGCTAGGGTGGTTTGGACAATTTTGGGTTGAATTTGAGTTGGGCCTCTTTGTATTTAATGTTTATTATTTTAATTTTTTGGAAAAAAAAAAAAAAAAAATTTTGAAAATTGGTGTTTCATGGGCAATCTCTAAGACTATCTCTAACCCAAACAGCAAATTTGCTGCAACATTTACAGTAAAATTGATGTTTCTACAGTACTTCATCTCCAACCCATAATATCAATTTTTACATCAAAAAAAATATTCTCTGTATATTCTTTTCTATTTCTTATTATTTATTACTTTTTTACATTTGATTATCTTTACAAATTGTACCTATACTTTTTATTTTTTATATATTCATCCAAATGGAATGTTTTTAATAACTATTTATAAATATTATATAATTAAATATTAAGTTTATTTTAATCGTAATTTAGTCTAATAATTATTTATCTTAATTCAAATTTTTTCCAAGTGCAATTAAAATTTAGTATAAATATATTTAGTGTTATTGTATATCCATGTGAATATAATTAATAACACATGTAATTAATATAAATAATGATGTAAATAATAAAAATATAATTAATAATACATTAAAACATTTTTATATTTTGTTAATTAAAAAGTTAATAAAATAAATTTCATGTACAAGAAATAAAATAAATTTTGGATGAAATTGGTCTAAAATATTGGACATATAAAAATACATGACCATTATGTTTTTAAAAAAAAAAAAAAAAATCATGAACAGTGTTGCTGTGATGAACAGTGCACATCAAAGTTGTTGTTGTACTGTTCAAAACAGCAACTTTGACAGTAAAATTGTTGTCCCGTTGGAGATGGCCTAAAGATTTTTTTGTATTCATATGGAAATGGAAGAACTAGTATATAAACATGTCTTAAAATTTCATATTAAAACATCTTAAATTTTGATCCTCAATCTTCTTTTTTTTTTTAGCAACCCTCAATCTTTTTACTATTAACTGAATTTGAGTATAGTTTAAATTTAAACATAATTTTAAAAATGATTTTAATATAAAATTTATCCTTATAAGGAAAATATTAATATTAATAATTGCAGAAAAAATAGTTAAATGCATTGCTTTTGTTTGATTTTTATAAATGACATAAAAATTTATTCGATATCTAG
Source organism: Macaranga tanarius (assembly GCA_949673435.1). Taxonomy (NCBI): domain Eukaryota; kingdom Viridiplantae; phylum Streptophyta; class Magnoliopsida; order Malpighiales; family Euphorbiaceae; genus Macaranga; species Macaranga tanarius. The sequence goes on along the minus strand of CATIWO010101727.1, from coordinate 1,127 downwards.
CTAACAACTGTCGAGATTAACTGGTAGCTAGGAGTTGTTCTCGTTTAAGTGACATATCATATTCGAGTTATAGTTTAAGTGTTTAATAAAAATTTATCACATTAAATAGTTGTTTGAAAATCTTTATTATTTTTGTAATCATACCCAAGTCGAACTGTATTAATCAGAATCCAATAAACTTTGAATACTAATAGTTGAGCCAAAAGAATTTATCTGATCAACATTAGGAAAAAAATGTTTAAACCCAAATGAAGAGGGTACTTTCTACCAAAAGTTTATGTTTTGATTATTTTATTTTTACCTTATTTCGATCACCATTCAATGAGATTAAACTTACATATTTAATGATGGTTATTTATAATTAAAGTAATCGTATAAATATCCGATGACTATTATATTTGCATTGTAATAAGCTTTTATAAAAAAAATAAGTAAAAGAACTCATAAAATGTTATAGCCAACCAAGTTCGTTCCAGCCTTTGCTCACTGTTTACAGAAGATAACTTGGAAGGGCCGCAGGCCATATAAGCTATAATGTTTGTATGTTTTATGGCAACTCCAATCTTGAATTGTGAGTTTGTTGAGGTAAAAAGCTGAGGGTTACATACATAAAGTAACCATATATATGAAGCACAAGCTATAAAAGATACATGTTAACACACAAATGTATATACTCTGATAAAAGGGATCACAGAAGAGGGATGCATACAACTGCAGCTGGCTATTATGCCACACCAATATATATTTTAGATTTCCAAAACAGCAGTAAGCTGATGAAAAAAATTAATCAAAAACTCTACCTGTCAATTGTCATCATCCTACTTAATCAGCTATATATTAGACAGACATAATAAATTGAAAAATGTGGACATAGATCTACAAAGTAACATCGATCAGAGCAATATATATATATAAGGCAGGCTCTACTACACTCTATATATCTTCTCCTCATTCCTTGACTTTGGTTTCTGCCTCTGTAGCTGTATTGGCAGCTTCCATCAAACTGTCAAATTTCTCAGACTTCCCCAATACTATCTCAATCTACAAAGCAAAAAAGAAATCACCTTTTAGGACACAAACTCAACGATAAAAAGAAACGTATATAAATACACGTGTGGGAGTGAGCA